>JARQOC010000005.1:30994088-31167476 GCA_033576535.1 Allobates femoralis
AGGTGAGAACAGGCTGTGTGGGGTGAGAGCAGACTGTGTTGGGTGAGAGCAGGCTGTGTGGGGTGAGAGCAGGCTGCAGGGGGTGGGTTGAGAACAGCCTGCGGTGTGTGAGGTGACAGCGGGGTGTAAGGTGAGAGTGGGCTGTGTGGGGTGAGAGCGAGCTGAGTGAGGTGAGAACAGGTTGTGGGGTGTGAGTGGGTTGTGTGGGGTGTGAGTGGGCTGAGAGCGGGCTGTAAGGTATTGGGTGAGAGAGGGCTGCAGGGTGACCGGGGTATGGGGTTATTGAACTGCAGTACCTGGCTGGTCTCTCTATGTGATAAAAGATATGTGGTGATGTCATGTTCAAGTGATCTGGTTCCGCATTTAACTGTGACAGCACCACAGGTCCTGTAACATTACCATAGCTCCTGTAGGCTGTTTGCTGGGGGGTAGATAGGACCTGTGGTGATGTCACAGTCATATAGTCTGACCGGAATGTGGGGTGAGAGCAGGTTGTGGGCTAACCGGGGTGAGAGTGGGCTACGGGGTGACCGGGGTGTGGGATGAGAGCTGGCTGCAGGGGTGCAGTGAGAGCAGGGTGTGGAGTGAGAGCAGGCTGTGTTGGGTGAGAGCGGGCTGCGGAGTGTGAGGTGAAAGCTGGCTTTGTGGAATGAGAGCAGGCTAAGTGGGGTGAGAGCAGGCTGTGAGCGGGCTGTGTAAAGTGAGAGTGGGCTGAGTGGGTTAAGAGCAGGCTGCAGGGTGAAAAAAGGCTGCAGGGTTAGAGCGGGCTTCAGGATGTGGGGTGAGAGTAGGCTGTAGGGTGACTGGGATGTAGGTTGATTGGGCTGCAGTACCTGGCTGGTCTCTCTGTGTTAAAGGACCTGTGGTGATGTCATGGTCAAGTGATCTGACTCCGCCTTTGACCATGACATTACAACAGGTCCTGTAACATTACCAGCCGGTGCCGTATTTCAACACCTATCACTTGGGTGTTCAAATATGGCGCCTGTAACTTGTGCTGGCCAATCATAGGAAGACACGATTATGGCGGAAGTGGATGACGGACGAAACAAGGTATTATAATAATTATATACATACAGTTGAAATCAGAGGTTTACATAGACTATATAAAAATACACATATGCATGTTTTTCTCACTATCTGACATGAAATCAGAATAAACCTTTCTCATAATAGATCAATTAGAATTACCTTAATTATTAATATTTGTCAAATGCCAGAAAAATGAGAGAGAATGTTTTAAGGCATTTTTATTACTTTCTACAAATTCACAAGTTTACATACATTTCTTTAGTATTTGGTACCATTGCCCTTAAGCTGTATGAATGGGGTGAAATGTTTTGGATCCTTCCACAAGCTTCTCACAATAGTTGTAGGAATTTGAGTCCATTCCTCCTGACAGATCTGGTGTAACTGAGCCTTATTTGTAGGTCGCCTTGCTCGCACCTGCGTTTTCAGCTTTGCCCATACATTTTCAATAGGATTGAGATCAGGGCTTTGTGATGGCCGCTCCAAAACATTGATTTTGTTATCCTTAAGTCATTTTGTATCCAGTTTGACAGTATGTTTCGGTTCATTGTCCATTTGAAAGACACATTATGCCCAAGCTTTATCTTCCTGGCTGATGTCTTGGGATGTTGCATCAGTATTGCTACATAATCTTCTTTCCTCATGATGCCATCTATTTTGTGCAATTCACCAGTTCTTCCTGCAGCAAAACAACTCCACAACATGATGCTGCCTCCCCTATGTCTCACAGTTGGGATGGTGTTCTTAGGCTTCCAAGCTTTTCCTTTTTTCTTCCAAATGGAACGATGGTCATTATGGCCAAATAGTTTAATTTTATTTTTGTCAGGCCATAGTCCCCAGGTCTCCAAAAATGTAGGTATTTATTCCTGTGTGCATTTGCAAAAATGTATCTGTTTTTTTTATGTTTCTTGTGTATTAATGGCTTCTTCCTGGCCTTTTAGCCCATGTTGATAAAGTACTCGTTCATCTCTGGGACACAGAACCGTCTCCTTCCTGAGTGGTATGATGGCTGGACATTCCCATCCTGTTTGTACTTGCGTATAATTGTTTGTACAGATGAACGAGACACCTGCAGACATCTGGAAATTGCACCCAAGGATGAACTAGATTTGTGCAAATCAATGATTCTCTTTCTGATATCTTGGCTGATTTCTTTTGACATTCCCATGATGCTACACAAATAAGCAGTGTGTTTCAGGTGTGTATTTAAATGCATCCCTGGGTGTGTCTCTAATTAACTCAGATGTTGCCAATAAACCTATCAGAAGCTTCTTTATATGAACTGTCCCACATCGTTTAAAGGCATATTAATCTTCGTATATGTAAACTTGTGACTTTGCAGAAAGTAATAAAATTTCCTAAAAATATTCTCTCTCTCTCATTATTCAGGCATTTGGCAAATATAAAAAAAATATGAAAATCCTAATGGACCTAAATCAGGAAAGGTTTATTCTGATTTCATGTCAAATAGTGAGAAAAACATGCAGATGTGTTGTTTAATATAGTGTTTATAAACTCATGGTTCCAACTGTATGATGCTCTCATTGCCTTATTATATTTTATTGCAGTGTTGCGGTAGCTCAAAAAAAATATAATTTTGGCTTTTCAATTTTCCCTCTATATATTGCATACTGAACACATTCATTTATTTTATATTTTGATAGATTGGACATTTCTGACTGCAGTGATACCAAATATGTGTATTTTTTATTTTTGTAACTGTTTTATCTTTAATGGGGCTGAAGGGGGGTGATTTAAACATTTGTGATTTTTATTTATTATTTTCTAAATATTTTTTTTCTTACATTTTACTGTATTTACTAGTCTCCTTAGAGGACTTGAAGCTGCACTTGTCCGATTGCTTCTGTTATATAGAGCATCAGCATCATTATCATCATCAGCATTATAATCATCATCAGAATCATCAGTAATACCATTAGCATCAGAATCATCAGCATCAACATTATCAACATCATCATCACCATTATCAGCAGCATTATCATCATCAGCATTATCATCATCAGAATCATCAGTATTATCATCAGCATCAGAATCATCAGCATCATCAGCACCAGCATTAACAGCCTCAACATCAACATCATCATCACCATCATCAGCAGCATTATCATCATCAGCATTATCATCATCAGAATCATCAGTATTATCATCAGTATCAGAATCATCAGCATCAGAATTATCAGCATCATCAGCATCAGCACCAGCATCAACAGTCAACATTCAACTTATCATCCACCATTATCAGCCATGCATTATATGCATCAGCATTATCATTCAGAATCATCAGTATTATCATCAGCATCAGAATCATCAGCATCAGCATTATCAGCATTCATCAACACCAGCATCAACAGCCTCTAACATCAACATCATCATCTCACCATTGCATCATCAACATTATCATCATCAGAATCAATCAGTATTATCATCAGCATCAGAATCATCAGCATTATCAGCATTATCAGCACCAGCATCAACAGCCTCAACATGAGCATCACATCATCAGCCATCATCAGCAGCATTATCATCAGCAGAATATCATCATCAGAACATCAGTATTATCATCAGCATCAGAATCATCAGCATTATCAGTGTCTTTAGCATCAGCACCAGCTCAACATCATCATCACCATTATCAGCAGCATTATCATCATCAGCATTATCATTAGAATCATTAGTATTATCATCAGCATCAGAATCATCAGCATCAGCATTATCAGCATTATCAGCACCAGCATCAACAGCCTCAACATCAACTTTCATCACATCAGCAGCAGCATTATCATCATCAGAATCATCAGTATTATCATCAGCATCAGAATCATCAGAATCAGCATTATCAGCATCATCAGCATCAGCATCAACAGCCTCAACATGAGCATCAACATCATCATGTCCATCATCAGCAGCATTATCATCATCAGCATTATCATCATCAGAATCATCAGTATTATCATCAGCATCAGAATCATCAGCATTATCAGCGTCATCAGCATCAGCGCTCAACTCCCTCAGCATCAACATCATCAACATTATCAACATCATCAGAATCAGCATACTCCCTGCTCTATACAGCAGAAATCACCATCTCTTATTAATGTCGCTCACAGCGCTGGCAGTAGGATCATGATGACAGACACAGGGGTTATCAGCTGACCCCACCTGTCATGACAACCATTGGGCCCCGAATCTCTTACAGGTGCACTAATTCGGAGCTGGGAAGGATGCCCTCCTTGACAGTGAGTGTTATATCTCGCTATCAGAGCATTTAACTGGTTTACAACTGTTGGTGTATTTGGATCCGCCTGCGACTGTTAGAGGCACATGATGGCTGATTAAATTAGCCATCAAGTGTGGGGAAAGATGTGGGCTCGGCATGTAAACTCGAATCAAAGGCAGGGACACGGATGATGATGTAAATATTTGTCATCGGACGTGAAGGAGTTAAATCCTTTTTTGGTGATAACATAAAGAATTATAACAATATAATATATAAAAAAAACTTTCCATGAGTCAACAGGCCCAGCCGACCCATGGCGGGTGAGGAGGCTCTCTACAAATGACTGCTCACGTTCCATGTAGTGGAAGTGAACTCTCGAATGTAATAAATCACGGCTCGTTTTATCTCCCACTTCTATAAATGATATGGCTGCGTTCTCTGATGAAAGTGATCAAAGGCAAGAGGTTCTCTAAGGCTGAGCGGCTCTGTACACAATCTCCAATCAACCGAACCCTTCCTCGCTTAGAGAGCAATCTAGGAACAGTGTAACAATTGTGAGATCCGTCTAGTGACAGTCACGCTGGATGCCGCCGAAGAGATCTTAAACCGCGTGACCGTAGAGGAACCATGAAACGTCAGGCTACATCAGACAGGACGGAGAAATTGATGGATTGCACCATAGGAAACATGAGGAAGTCACGGATTCTTATTTGACGTCTCATTCAATAAAAGAGATAAGTGCGTTACTGAATGAAAAAAAATCCCGTGTATTGGAACGTTTATTGGAGAAGACTAGAATGAGCCCATCAGGTCGAATTGGAGTCTCCTGTCTGTGCGTTTCGCCCCTGGAATTTAATGTCCACACCCATGACCTAACAACATAAAATGTAAAAAAAACACTTTGTACTCATTATTGATGATCAAGCATTAAGCTGCTCAGGTGTTTGGCACTTGAAACGAGCAGGTTCGATGCTGGAATGGTTTGGACTCAAGTACTGAGTGTAATGGAAGTCAATGGGAAACTTAACCATTTTTTCAAAAGATCATTAGTACTCAATCACTGCTCACCTTACCGGCCCTCCACTACTCATTGTCACCTTTCTGGTCCTTGCCGCAACTTCAGATCACCACCACATGTGCAGAAATCCCTAGGTCTATCAAGATAGGACTGGGGCGTCCTGCTTTGATGAGGCCCGGGGAGCGTTCTACGCATGCGCAGGCCATGCTGTGACCTTTCATGGACTTGCATAGAATCCTCTTGGTCCTCACTAAGTCAGTAATCCCAACCCAGCAAGAGAGGCCCGAGGGTTTCTAAGCGACGGATGGTAATCTGACGACCAGACAGGTGACTATCTAAGCAGGGGCGGACCTACTGTGGTGCAGCTGGTTCAGCTGCACCAGGGTCCTGATCGGCTAGGGGGCCCCTCAAGCACCTGTAGGGGGACCCGCACCTCACTGCAGGGGGCCCGGGCCTTCCAGCCGCCCCCGCGACCGTAGATTGTGAGTCAGAGGAGAGAAGGTGAAGTGAGGGAAGCTTCCTGCAGCTGATCCCGCCCCTCCTCTCCTCTCATCTGCCGCCCCGGCTTCCTGGCCTGTAATGTGTGGCTCGACAGACGCAGGTAGCAGCAGCTCGCACCCCCCTCCCCGGCACTCCTTACCCAGGACAGCAGCTTGCACCCCTTTCCCCCCCCTGCCCCTCACCTAGGACAGCAGCTCGCAACCCCCCACCCACTCCTCACCTACCCCCTATGACAGCAGCTCGCACCCCCCCCACTACTCTCACCTAGGACTTGAGGGATGAATATATTCCCAAGTGGGGCCCCGGTCTAAATGCCGCACCGGGGCCCGCCAGGCTCAAGTTGCGCCACTGCATCCAAGGACCTATGTGAACTGCCAATCAGTGATTTCCATTGAGGTTCAGGTCAAGTTTGGGGTCATGAACAGTGCGCCAAAAAGTTGGGCCGCACCGCCCAAACACGATATTCAAAAGGTTCACTCATTGCTACTCTTTGGTGGATACATATCGTCACGTTTTCACAGCAAGGAGGAAGTAAAGGACAGCAGTAATTCAAGTCTTCTTGATGCTAAGATGAATGTATTATCTATATATCATGGCACGGAGGAAGTAAAGAACAGAAACCCAAAGAGTGCAGCAGCACACAGTAGGTGCCATATACGAGGTGGCCACCAGCTATATTGTAAATGACTGGTATGTATCGCACAGGCGGGGGTCTGCTGCAATGTGAACCTGGAATGCTTTACCTGGGACTTGTTGTTCCATGAGGTTTTTAGCATACATGCAGTGCAAGGTACACAGGATGGTCAGAAGTAATGGGGCCATCCACATACCTCCTATGAGTATATCTCAGCTGATATCTGGGTCATATGGTCAGTTGATACAGGTTATGCAAGTGTTCTGGACATGCTGAGGAGTCCACCAGTGATTGGAGCGTGCCCAGAGCTCCAGACTAGGCAAAGGACTTAAAATCCCTATGAAGATGGACCACTGTGTTTAGACATTTATGATCATTCAATACATTGAATGAATAAAACCACCCAACAGGTTGAAGCAAATATGAACAGATTCTATCTATCTATCTATCTATCTATCTATCTATCTATCTATCTATCTATCTATCTATCTATCTATCTATCTATATCTATCTGCAGAAAAAAGTTCACAGCAGCACTCAGTCACTGCCAATCATGTGTGTATATTTGTACAATAGATAGAAGTAAAACACCTATGCATTTGAGAAAAAATATTTAAAAAAAAGCGTTTTTCCAAAAACTCAATTTTTGGATTTTTTTGGGACATTTTATCTTTATAAAGTAAGGTTCTTAGTACACATATTGGTCAATACCTGTTTGCCCATCAACCGCACCAAGGTGACCTTAGATCTGATGGGTCCCTATCCTACCATGCCACTCTTTCCTTGGACTTAGCTAAGCCTCCATTTTTATAATTTTATGGGAAGTGGGAGGACTCGCTTCAATCAAAGACCACTTGGGGTCAATGGGGGTGCAGAGTAAAGCTGTGGAGCCATGAACTCCAACAATTATGTAGAAACCAGTATTGCAGCTTGCACCAGTTCAGATTAGACCTTGAGTGCTACTTAGCTGTTTTTGGCTTCTATATACTCGTGTATAAGCCGACCCATGTATAAGCCGACCCCCCTACTTTTGCCCCCAAAACCTGGGAAAACCTATTGACTCGTGTATAAGCCGAGGGTGGACCCCAGCACAGGTATACAGCTCCCAGCAGTGTGGTATACAGCAGCCTCCCCAGTGGTATATACAGCAGCCTCCCCAGTGGCATATACAGGCCCCAGCAGTATATACAGCAGCCCCAGTGGTATACAGCAGCCTCCCCAGTGGTATATACAGACCCCACCAGTATATACAGCAGCCCCAGTGGTATATACAGACCCCACCAGTATATACAGCAGCCCCAGTGGTATATACAGACCCCACCAGTATATACAGCAGCCCCAGTGGTATACAGGCCCCAGCAGTATATACAGCACACCCGGGGGTATACAGCAGCCTCCAGGGGTATACAGCAGCCCCAGGGGTATACAGCAGCCCCAGGGGTATACAGCAGCCTCCCCAGTGGTATATACAGACCCCACCAGTATATACAGCAGCCCCAGTGGTATACAGCAGCCCCCGGGGGTATACAGCAGCCCCAGTGGTATACAGCAGCCCCCAGTGGTATACAGCAGCCCCCGGGGGTATACAGCAGCCCCCAGGGGTGTACAGCAGCCCCAGCGGTACACAGCAGCCCCCAGGGGTACACAGCAGCCCCCAGGGGTACACAGCAGCCCCCAGGGGTATACAGCAGCCCCCAGGGGTACACAGCAGCCCCCAGGGGGTATGCAGCAGCCCCCAGGGGGTATACAGCAGCCCCCAGGGGGTACACAGCAGCCCCCAGGGGTACACAGCAGCCCCCAGAGGTACACAGCAGCCCCCAAATGCTGGCACTCGCCCCGCCTACTGCTTAACTTACCATCCCCGGTCTTCTGCACAGCGCCGGTCTTCTGTGCTCCATCCTCCATGCTCCCGTCCTCGCTGCATCCGGGATCCCCGGCCGTCGCACGATGAAGTCATATGCCTGCGACGGCATGGCATGGATCCCGGATGCAGCTGGACGGGAGCAGTGAGGACGGAGCACCGAGGACCGGCGCTGTGCAGAAGACTGGGGATGGTAAGATAAGCAGCGAGGGGGCCCTTACACAGTGGGGGGGCCCTTACACAGAGGGTGGGCGAGTGCCTGCATTTGGGGGCCAGATATGCACTGCTTCCCCCTGCCGCTGATTGACAGGGGGAAGCAGTGCATATATAATGAGCGGCCCCACGTGACGGGGCGTTCATACAGCAGCCTCCCCCCGCTTCCTCCAGCCTCCCCAGCCCCGGACACAGCCCCCACCACAGCAGCCTACCGTATTGACCCGTGTATAAGCCGAGGGGGAGACTTTTCAGCCCAATTTTTGGGCTGAAAAACTCGGCTTATACACGAGTATATATGGTATTTGTTGGAGTTCATGGCTCCACAGCTTTACTCTGCACCCCCATTGACCCCAGGTGGTCTTTGATTGAAGCGAGTCCTCCCACTTCCCATAAAAATTATAAAATGGAGGCTTAGCTAAGTCCAAGGAAAGAGTGGCACGGTAGGACAGAGACCCATCAGATCAAAGGTCACCTTGCCGCAGTTGATGGGCAAACAGGTATTGGCCATTATGTGTACTAAGAACTTTACATTGCAAATATATATGTATATATACATACTTGATTGGCAGTGACTAAGTGCTGCTGTGAACTTTTTTCTGTATATTGTTCAGTGTTGCAGCTTGCACCAGGTCAGACCAGACCTTGAGTGCTGTTTAGCTTTTTTTGGTATCTATCTATCTATCTATCTATCTATCTATCTATCTATCTATCTATATCTATCTTTCTATCTATATCTATCTATCTATCTATCGTAGATCACTGCAGGGTGGAAGTAAAGGACAGAAATCCAAAGAGTGAATGAATCATCTGAACAGGAGGTTGATACAGGAAAAGGCCAAATAATACAACAAGGAGTGACTACAGCAAAGATTTTGACTGTGTTGATCAGTAGAAACTTTGTAATAACATGAAGGATATGGCCGAACCATCTGATCAGCCTCATTGAGGACCTTTACATTTACCAAGACAAAACAGTCCGAACGGCACACGGTCACATGGCATGGCTCAAAGTAGAGCGAGGCATCAGACAAGGCAGCATCCTGCCACCATTTCTCATCAATTATTGATTAATAATTTATTTATTTATTTATTTATTATTATTATTATATTATTTTTTATTTATATAGCACCATTAATTCCATGGTGCTGTACATGAGAAGGGATTACATACAAAATTATATATATAATTTACAGTGAACATATTAACAATGACAGACTGGTAAAGGGGGGAGAGGACCCTGCCCTTACGGACTTACATTCTACAGGATATTGGGGAGGAGACAGAAGGTCGGGGGTGCAGCAGCTCTGGTGGTGGTGAGGCGGCAGCTGTGGTGGTGGTGAGGCAGCAGCTCTGGTGGTGGTGAGGCGGCAGCTGTGGTGGTGGTGAGGCAGCAGCTCTGGTGGTGGTAAGGTGGCAGCTCTGGTGGTGGTGAGGCAGCAGCTCTGGTGGTGGTGAGGCAGCAGCTCTGGTGGTGGTGAGGTGGCAGCTCTGGTGGTGGTGAGGCGGCAGCTCTGGTGGTGGTGAGGTGGCAGCTCTGGTGGTGGTGAGGCAGCAGCTCTGGTGGTGAGGTGGCAGATCTGGTGGTGGTGAGGCAGCAGCTCTGGTGTTGGTGAGGCAGCAGCTCTGGTGGTGGTGAGGCAGCAGCTCTGGTGGTGGTGAGGTGGCAGCTCTGGTGGTGGTGAGGCGGCAGCTCTGGTGGTGGTGAGGCGGCAGCTGTGGTGGTGGTGAGGCAGCAGCTGTGGTGGTGGTGAAGCAGCAGCTCTGGTGGTGGTGAGGCAGCAGCTCTGGTGGTGGTGAAGCAGCAGTTCTGGTGGTGGTGAGGCGGAAGCTCTGGTGGTGGTGAGGCAGCAGCTCTGGTGGTGATGGTGAGGTGGTAGCTCTGGTGGTGGTGAGGCGGCAGCTCTGGTGGTGGTGAGGCGGCAGCTCTGGTGGTGATGGTGAGGTGGCAGCTCTGGTGGTGGTGAGGCAGCAGCTCTGGTGGTGGTGAGGTGGCAGCTCTGGTGGTGATGGTGAGGTGGCAGCTCTGGTGGTGGTGAGGCGGCAGCTCTGGTGGTGGTGAGGCAGCAGCTCTGGTGGTGGTGAGGCGGCAGCTCTGGTGGTGGTGAGGCAGCAGCTCTGGTGGTGGTGAGGCAGCAGCTCTGGTGGTGGTGAAGCAGCAGTTCTGGTGGTGGTGAGGCGGAAGCTCTGGTGGTGGTGAGGCAGCAGCTCTGGTGGTGATGGTGAGGTGGTAGCTCTGGTGGTGATGAGGCGGCAGCTCTGGTGGTGGTGAGGCGGCAGCTCTGGTGGTGATGGTGAGGTGGCAGCTCTGGTGGTGGTGAGGCGGCAGCTCTGGTGGTGGTGAGGCGGCAGCTCTGGTGGTGATGGTGAGGTGGCAGCTCTGGTGGTGGTGAGGCGGCAGCTCTGGTGGTGGTGAGGCAGCAGCTCTGGTGGCGGTGTATGTAGAAGCTGTTGTCAGGAAGGCTGGACTTGCTGAGAAAGAAGAAGGAATCAAAATTGGTGGAAGAATCATCGATAATCAAAGATATGAAGACGATACAACACTGATAGCAACCAGCCAAGATGGAATGAAGGACTTAATATGGAATGTAAAGATGGAAAGCTCAAACATGGGAATCTACTCAGCCCAAAGAAGTCAAAGATATTGAGTACTGCTAGGTACAACCGGGACACGTGAGATGGACAATGACGAACTAGAAATGGCAAAGAATTTCACTCTACTCGGATCATTGATCACTCAAGATGCAGCAACAACACCGGAAGCCATGGGGAAATGAGCAATGAAGTCACTGGACAAGGTCTTCACATCAAGGAACATTTCACTGGTGATGAAGACACGGCTCGTACATAGTCTGGTCTGTTCTGTAGGAACATTTCACTGGTGATGAAGACACGGCTCGTACATAGTCTGGTCTATTCTGTAGTAACATTTCACTGGTGATGAAGACACGGCTCGTACATAGTCTGGTCTATTCTGTAGTAACATATGGAAGTGTTGGACGATAAAGGAACAAGACAGAAGAAGAATCAACGCCTCTGAAATGTGCTGGAGAAGGATGTTATCAATATCATGGATGGCAAGAAGAACAAACACATCAATACTGGAACAAAGCAAGCCAGACATGTCACTGGAAGGAAGGATCACCAAGATACGACTTGTCTACATATCATACGAAGAGAGCAATCACTGGAGAAGACATCATGGTCGGACGAATAGAAGGAACATGGCAAAGAGAAAGACCAGCAACCTAATGCCTTGATACTGTCAAGATAACAGCGGAGAAGACCCTGGTGGACCTATCTAGGCTTGAATAACACCCTGGTGGACCTATCTAGGCTTGGAGAAGACCCTGGTGGACCTATCTAGGATTGGAGAACATCCTGGTGGACCCATCTAGGCTTCAAGAAGACCCTGGTGGCCCTATCTAGGATTGGAGAAGACACTGGTGGACCTATACAGGCTTCATGAAAACCCTGGTGGACCTATCTAGGCTTCAAGAAGACCTTAGTGGATCTATCTAGGATTGGAGAAGACCCTTGTGAACCTATCTAGGATTGTAGAAGACCCTGGTGGATCTAAGTAAACTTGGAGAAACCCCTGGTGGACCTATCTACAGTAGGCTGCACAAGATCGATCTTCCTACAGAGCGTTTATCCATCAAGTCGCCATGGCTCGATATTGAGCTGAAGGCCGATAAATAAATAATAAGATATAGCTATATTTTACTCACTTACTCAGCGCCATTAATTCCACAGCACTTTACAGACATCTTCATTCCGGCCCCCAGTATGTCTATGGAGTGTGGGGGAAAACCCAAACAAATATGGGGAGAATATATGACATTTTGCAGGTTTAGTCCTTGGTGGGATTTGATATCAAGACCCCAATGCTGCAATACTGAATGGGGGAATGATATGATCCTCAGTTTTGCCGTGACTTTGGGTGGAGGTAAAGAAACCGATCTATGAGTTTTATTGATGGGCCTGGACCAGATTTACATACACGGTAGCCGGATGACCCGGTTCTCCTTGTGCAGACGGTCGTATATCTCAGTCCTACAAGAATAAGGGAATCAGTCAAAACCCCTGAAAAGCAGAAAATATATAAGACAACACAGACAAGGCAAATCAGATAAATAAGAAGAAGAAAATGTGAAAAATGTCTCCGCAGATAAAGGTCGGGCGTTTGTCTACTGCTCTGCATAGAACATTTGTTATGTCACATTGGCAGGAGCCATCTATCAAGGGCAAAGGGGTTAATCTGTGGAGGAACTCTCCGCCATTGATTCCTCATCCGGACACAACAGCAGATCCGCGCCCTGTGTCCCTCACAATCACCAGAGTCACATGCAGTCAGCAGAAGGCAATTTCAGGAACGCGTGTGATATGTAAATGATGAGCTGTGAGAGCCGGTCATTCAGATGCTCCATGATGAATGGCACCGGGGCCCGAGCCATCAATAACATTCACTGGGTATATTGTCCTGGAGAAATGCCATCGAGGAGAACAAGAAACCTCCAGAGATCCACAATAAGATATTACAAAAGCCTTTAAAAATGATGCAAAATTAATAATTCTGGAAAAAATATATATACAGCAGGTAAAATAAGTATTGAACACGTCCCAAAATTATCACCAGATGTTGGTAACAACCCATCCAATCCACAAAGGCAAAGAAATCAAACCAGAAATGGCCATAAATTATGTGTAATAATGAGAAATGACACAGAAAAAAAGTATTGAACACAAATGTATATAATCCTTGATACTTCAGCCTTTGTTGGTGATGAAGCTCCAGACGCCTCCTGTATGGAGACACTCCTCCCTGCATTGCTCAGGTGGATTTTGGCCCATTCTTCCACACAAACACTCTTTACGTCCTGTGGATCCTTCTATGATCTCGGCACTTTAGTTCCTTCCAGACATTTTCTATTGGATTCAGCTCCGGTGATCGGCTCGGCCTTTCTAGCAGATTTATTTTCTTTCCTTGTCTGTGTGTTTGGGATCATTGTCTGGTGAAATGTCGTCCTCGGTTCATCTTCATCATCCTGGTAGATGCAGATTTTTATCAGGAATGTCTCGCTACATTTGTCCATTCATCCTTCCTTTAATTATATGAAGTTTGCCATTGCCGTATGCAAAAAATCAGCCCCACACCATGATGTTCCCACCTACATATCTCACTGTTGGTGTTTTTAGGGTGATTCGCCAGTGTGATTTCATAAAGTGGGATTTCAATAAGCGGGCTGCAGAAATATTCCAGAGATGTAATATTTTGTATACATTTCCCAATGCATTCATGTCCTGATCTGACAATACATCATCTTCATTTGCAGGTACGAATTCATTGTACTTGCTGCTATATCTAATTCCTCCGCATCCCATCTCTATGTGCCTTGCATATGTCTTATGGTACGAATTCATTGAACCGCTGCTGTATCTAACTCTTCCTGCATCCCATCTCTATATGCTTTGCATACAGTGCCTACAAGTAGTATTCAACCTCCTGCTGATTTAGGTGGTTTGATAAGATGCCAATAAGTTAGAGCCTTCAAACTGTAAACGAGAGTAGGATTTATTAACAGAAGCATAAATCTTACAAACCAAAAAGTTATGTTGCTCAGTTGAATTTTTATAAATTTTAAACATAAAAGTGTGGGTCAATTATTATTCAACCCCTAGGTTTAATATTTTGTGGAATAACCCTTGTTTGCAATTACAGCTAATAATCGTCTTTTATAAGACCTGATCAGGCCGGCACAGGTCTCTGCAGTTATCTTGGCCCACTCCTCCATGCAGATCTTCTCCAAGTTATCTAGGTTCTTTGGGTGTCTCATGTGGACTTTAATCTTGAGCTCCTTCCACAAGTTTTCAATTGGGTTAAGGTCAGGAGACTGACTAGGCCACTCCATCACCTTGATTTTTTCCCTCTTGAACTGGGCCTTGGTTTTCTTGGCTGTGTGCTTTGGGTCGTTGTCTTGTTGGAAGATGAAATTATGACCCATCTTAAGATCCTTGATGGAGGAGCGGAGGTTCTTGGCCAAAATCTCCAGGTAGGCCGTGCTATCCATCTTCCCATGGATGCGGACCAGATGGCCAGGCCCCTTGGCTGAGCAACAGCCCCACAGCATGATGCTGCCACCACCATGCTTGACTGTAGGGATGGTATTCTTGGGGTGGTATGCAGTGCCATTCAGTCTCCAAACGTCACGTGTGTGGTTGGCACCAAAGATCTCGATCTTGGTCTCATCAGACCATAGAACCTTGAACCAGTCTGTCTCAGAGTCCTCGAAGTGATCATGAGCAAACTGTAGACGAGCCTTGACATGACGCTTTGAAAGTAAAGGGACCTTACGGGCTCGTCTGGAACGGAGACCATTGCGGTGGAGTACGTTACTTATGGTATTGACTGAAACTAATGTCCCCACTGCCATGAGATCTTCCCGGAGCTCCTTCCTTGTTGTCCATGGGTTAGCCTTGACTCTTCGGACAAGCCTGGCCTCGGCACGGGAGGAAACTTTCAAAGGCTGTCCAGGCCGTGGAAGGCTAACAGTAGTTCCATAAGCCTTCCACTTCCGGATGATGCTCCCAACAGTGGAGACACGTAGGCCCAACTCCTTGGAAAGGGTTTTGTACCCCTTGCCAGCCTTGTGACCCTCCACGATCTTGTCTCTGATGGCCTTGGAATGCTCCTTTGTCTTTCCCATGTTGACCATGTATGAGTGCTGTTCACAAGTTTGGGGAAGGTCTTAAATAGTCAGAAAAGAGATAATTATTCCACACATGTGAAGCTCATTGTTATTTAGGGGGACCAAACAGAATGCTGGTGGTTTGAGGGGTTGAATAATAAATGACCCTCTGAATTAACTTTTAACGCTTTAAAAAAAAACAAAAAACAAAACAAAAAAATCTTTTTGGCTGCAGTGCATTTCCCACTTCCAGGGTGATCTACACTCCAAATGTCACAATGTCAAGTTAATTCCGCATGTGTCAACCAGCTAAATCTGCAGGGGGTTGAATACTACTTGTAGGCACTGTATGTCTTATGGTACGTCATATTCATCCATCCAATATTTCCCCATCTGCTTTGTAACTTACATATACCGATATTCTTTCATCCTGCTTGTGTCTCTCTCTCTCATGCTGATTTGCCCCCAAATGTTTCTATTACCTGTTAATTCTCCCCTGGTGCTTTGTGTCCTGTCTCCCTCCTCTGACCCCTCCCTCCTACTCACTTGGCTCATTCTCTGCACCACTTAGATTTATAAATTAGTTAGGGCAGGCCTGTGGCCTGTAGCTTTGGCCTGTGTCTGATTTCACAAAGTGGGATTTCAATAAGTGGGCTGCAGAGATATTCCAGAAATAAACCAGAGGAAACCAGAAGGTACAGCTATACCCATATGCAGACTGTCTCTAATATTTTGCTTTCCTACTAACACTTTCACCATGCTTAGTTATGCCCTAACAGTAATTGCTCCTCTAATCCTTTCCCTCTTTCACTACCCCCAAACTCCATCACTCCCAACACAAATATTTATCTCCCCACCTCTTTTACCTCCCCACCTGTGCTCCCACCTGAGTTCCTCCGCTGGCCTGCTTCCCAATCTCACATCCCTCCTGCAGAAACACAAAACAAGCCAACCACTTTCATTCTCCCACCTGCTTGCTCTCTCTTTGCTTCACTCATCAGCTGGCGACATACTGTCCAATGCGGGACCTCCGCAGCCAACATTCCCTATTGTTTCTCCCTCCTATCACCCCACACCTGTAAGAAACAGCCGCAATCTTTTAAATATAAAACCTATTTCCCTAACCTCCTCTCCATCGCCCCCTCTCTCTGGAGCGCTCTGGAATGCTCATTCCATCTGTAATAAACTCCACTTCATTCACGACTTCTTTACCTCTTGCAGACTCTCCTTCCTGGGCCTCACAGAAACATGGCTGACACCCTCCGACATGGCCTCCCTTGCTGCACTGTGTTACGGCGGACTTCATTTCTCCCACACACCCCGCACTGGCAACAAACACGGTGGAGGAGTGGGTCTTCTCCTTTCTAGCAACTGCACCTTCAACCCAATTCCTCCTCCCGCCCTTATCTTCTCATCTTTTGAAGCGCACTCTGTCCCTATCTACTTTGCTTCCATCCTCCGAGTGGCCGTCATTTATTGACACCCAGGCCCTACCACTACTTTCTTTGACCAATTCTCCATCTAGCTCCTATAATTTCTATCTGCTGACATCCCCACCATCATAATGAGTGACTTCAACATCCCCATTGACACCCACCGGTCAACAGCCTTCAAACTCCTGTCACTTGCCTCATCCTTTGGCCTCTCTCAATGGTCCTCCACAGCCACCCACACAGACGGACATACACTAGACCTTATGTTCACCTGCCTCTGCTCCCTAACTAACCCCACAACCTCCCCTCTCCTCCTCTCTGACCACCATCTACTCACTTTCTCATCCTTGTCCTCCTCACCTGCCACCCATGTCCACATGAAAATGTCAGATGGGCCCAGACATGTAATGGCTTAAGCAGGGGGATACGTCTGGCACTGCAGAATCTGAGTCCCTGGTGGTGTAGTGTGTTATGATGGTAGCATGTGTAGCTTTGGATCCAGCTCTCTGCAGGTCATTCACTAGGTCCCCCCATGTGGTTCTGGGATTTTTGCTCGCCGTCCTAGAGATCATTTTGACCCCACGTCGTGAGATCTTGCGTGGAGCCGCAGATGGAGGGAGATCAGTGATCTTGTATGTCTTCTACCGTGTTTCCCCGAAAGTAAGACACTGTCTTACATTAATTTTACCTCCAAAAGTCCCACCCTGTCTTACTTTCAGGGGAGGTCTTACATTAGCAAAAAAAAAATGACATCTTTTTTTTAACAATAAAATTTAACATTTATTAACAGGCTGAACAGTATGGTCAAACAAATAATCAAACAAATGTATCAAGAATATCTTGGTAATACGGTACCGTATCATTACGGTATTTCCATGTATAACATGCAAAACAATGAACAGTCACGAACAGTCTCAATGTGTAACACCGTAACATAAAACAAGATTTATTCCAGGACAACCATGTCATCATCTTCTTTTTTTCACCGCAACTGCCGTATACACACACACACCCATACCCACCCATACACATACAGTACACACACACACACACACACACATACACACACACACACACACACCCATGCTTATACAGTACACACGTGTCATTACGGTACCTGTTTTCGCTGGATCACTTTAGTTTTCCTCTGCGGTGCTGGGTGATGATTCCTCAGGGCTGGGCGGCCAATCACAGGTCGCGCTGGGCGGAGATCGACGGGGCACAGCAAGTTAGGCTGTGATTAACCCCATGATCTCCAGACCAGCGGCTGCACCAGGGGGACAGAAGGAGCCTGGACGGCGGCATACAGTAAGCCTGCGGCAACCTAAAGGGAGGCCCGCGACCCCCCCCCTTAGGCGGCCTTACATTTCCCAGCGACCCCCTCGAAAGCGGCCTTACAATCGGGGGGTGTCTTACATTAGAAAACCCTGGGCACCCCCCTGCCTTACTTTCGGGGGGGTCTTACTTTCGGGGAAACAGGGTATTGTCTAATTATTGCTCCCACAGTTGATTTCTTCACACCAAGCTGCTGTCTATTGTAGATTCAGTCTTCCCAGCCTGGTGCAGGGCTACAATGTTGTTTCTGGTGTCCTTCGACAGCTCTTTGGTCTTCACCATAGTGTAGTTTGGAGTGTGACTGTTTGAGGTTGCGGACAGATGTCTTTTATACTGATAACTAGTTCACACAGGTGCCAGCACTACAGGTAATGAGTGGAGGACAGAGGAGCCTCCAGTACTACAGGTAATGAGTGGAGGACAGAGGAGCCTCCAGTACTACAGGTAATGAGTGGAGGACAGAGGAGCCTCCAGTACTACAGGTAATGAGTAGAGGACAGAGGAGCCTCCAGTACTACAGGTAATGAGTGGAGGACAGAGGAGCCTCCAGTACTACAGGTAATGAGTGGAGGACAGAGGAGCCTCCAGTATTATTATTATTATTAATAGGTATTTATATAGCGCCATTAGGATACATGGCGCTTTACAATTTGGAGGGTAGACAGAAACAGGTGGTCGAGGACGACCGCAAACGACGACAAACGTTGACATATCACAATTAGTCATACGGGTACAGCAGGGTCGGGGATCCTGTCCACGAGGGCTCACAGTCTAATGAGTGGAGGACAGAGGAGCCTCTTATAGAAGAAGTTACAGGTCTGTGAGAGCCAGAAATCTTGCTTGTTTATAGGTGACCAAATACTTATTTTACACCAGAATTTGAAAATTTCTTTCCAAATCAACAATGTGATTTTCAGGATTTGTTTTCTCATTTTGTCTCTAATGGTACTTTCATACGCTGCAATATTGGCTGGCGATATAAGGTGATCTAACGTGCGCATGCACATTTTTCATGCTCGCCTCAGATCGCCAATGGCAGTATTACATGCCGTAATCTCGCCCTGAGAGTAAGGTGAAGTGTCGCTCCGGAAATCGCCTCACCTACAGCGGAAATAATCTTGCCTCATTCCATCGCCGCTTCACACGCCGCAATTCCAAAGGCAATGTGGGCGTACATGTTCAGCGGTGCGAGGAGATAGGCGTGCCACAGTGGTTTACACCGCGCCCCACACACGCTCATTGGACAACGCAACAGTGTTACGATTGGTCAGCCTGCTCTAGAAAGCTGGCTAATACATGACGCAATTGAGGATGTGTGTGTTGCTGAACGGACAGCTCTTCAAATATGGCGCCCTGTCAACTGTAAGTCAATGGGAACACAGTAACCAACACCAATCATCGCAAATGGGGCGTAGACTACAGCACGCTGAGTCACGCCTACGGGAAATCCTAGGCAATGCTGTTTCCATCACTATCGCCCGTCCACAACACAGAAATCTTGCCTTCATGATTGAGGCTGATTTCAGAGCAGTGCTCAGGAATCAGGCGAGAGGCGATTTATCGCCACGAAATTCCCCAATCACACGCCGCAACTGTGAGGCAATTTCATGGCGATTGCTCCGGGGCGACGTATCGCCTTTAGGATTCCCAGCCGATATTGCGGCGTGTGAAGGTACCATCATTGTTTTTTCTTAACACCCAAAGTCCCTTTAAAGAATTTTATTATTATTATGCAAGAAATGTAAATGTATTATCAAACCATGCCAGGAAAATCCTCAACAGGTTCCATAATTCACATCACAACCACTAGGTGACCACACAAAGACACAACTATAATACTTACCTTGTAGCGTCCGTCATGCACTTCCACCATCATCGTGTCCTCCTATCATATGATAGCACAAGTTGCAGTGGCCATATTTGGACACCCAAGTGATGAATATCCAAATATGGTGCCCGCTGGTGGCATTGGACCACCAGCAGTACCGTCAATATCCAACAGCAACACCACCCAAAAACAACCTGTATATGAACGCGTAGCCGCAACCCGACGCCTCCCTGTCACCCAACACCAATAGGCTCAGACTGATCTACAGGACCTGTGCTGTACGTCACCTGGTCTCCACACTCTTCCTACCCCTCTCTCGGTCTCTGCATGCTCCCCTTCCTCGGTCTGTGCATGCTCCCCTCCCCCGGTCTCTGCACACTCCCTTCCCTTGTTCTCCACATGCTCCCCTCCTCCAGTCTCTGCACGCTCTTCTCCCCTCTCCTGGTGTCTGCACGCTCTCTTCTCCCAGTCCCTGTACGCTTCCCGCCCCTGGTCTCCACATGCTTCCTTCCTCTAGTCTCTGCATGCTTCCCTTTCCCGATCTCCGCACACTCCCCTCCCCTAGTCTCCACACACTGCCCTCACTTCCCTGGTCTCAGCACACAGCCCTTCATTCCCCCATTCTCCACATGCTCCTCTCCCCTCCCCCAGTCTCCCCACGCTGCCCTCACCTCCCTTGGTCTCTGCACGCTCCCCTCCCCCAGTCTCTGCATGCTCCACTCCTCTCCCTTGGTCTCCAAATGCTTCCCTCCCTCAGCCTATGCACGCCCCACTCCCTTCCTCTGGACTCCACACACTTCCTTCCCCTGATCTCTGGTAGCTCTCATCCCCCGGTCTCCGCACGCTCCCCTCCCATAGTCTGTGGAAGTTCTTCTCCCCTACCCGGTATCTATACACTTTCTTCCCACAGTCTCTGCACGCTCCCCTTACCCTATCCTCCCCTGGTCTCCACATGGTCCCCTTCCTCGCTCTCTGCATGCTCCCCTCCCTCGGTCTCCACACACTCTCCTGCCCAAGTCTCCATATGCTGCCCTCACATCCCCGGTCTCCACAAACCGCCCTTCCCCTGTCTCTGCACTTTCCCCTCCCCCAGTCTCTGCATGCTCTCCGCCTAATGTGATGACGCTCCCCTCCCCGGTCTTCAAACACTCCCCTCAGGGCAGAGAGCGCACAGAGTGCAGATAGAGAGCACATGGTGGAAGAGAGCGAACTGGGGAGCAAAGAAAGTACACAGGAGGGTAGAGAGGGAGCAGGGGGAGGTACGTGTCACAGGGGGACAGAGACAGCACACACAGGGACAGAAACACTGAATTTTGGGAACAGTACCAGATGTGGCAACAGCTGTGAAGTCCAGGAAGCTTACATGTCCTTAAAACATCCTTTTAAGAGAGCTTAATATTTTCTAAGGATTTTTTTATTTTTATTTTTTAACAATTTTTTTTGGGAGAACAAACCTTTATTATTGCAAAAGGTCAGCAGAATGTGAGGCCACCTCTTTTACACTTACCTACTAGCAATTCAGATAAAAAATTGCATATGTCTATTGCTTTGCAATGATGGGGCTCTAATGTATTTTTGGTCACCATAACACGTACAGCAGGCAGACACAGGCTGCCACCAACCACCAGCCATCTAGTTTTACCTGGCCAGTAATCAAAATACATGGAAGCCCTTCTTTTTAATTATGTTTTGAAATAATGAAAATAAAAATGACATGGGGCTTTTCTGAATTTTTCGTTGCCAGCCAGGTACAACTAGGCAACTGGGAGCTGGAATCCTCAGCATGGGAAGCTCAGGCATTCTGCCTCCCCCACTGCGAATTGCAGCCCACAGCTTCCCCAAAAAATGGCCCATTACTCGTAGCTCCATTTTCCGGAGCTGTGCCCAACTCTTCCAGCCATGGGGAAACACAATCATTCTGGGATCCCCTTGTGCTGCAAGCTGCAGCCCACAGCCAGCCCAGAAAATGGTGCATTCATCTTAGCAGCATTAACTGGAACTGTACTTGAATGTTCCAGTTACCATGTGGCAGTGGCACACTGGGTAATAAAGGGGTTAATGCCAGCTGGCACTAAGCCTTAGATCTATAATGTCAGACCAATATTAGACTCGGCCATTATGACTCTAGTAAATTGTAAATAATACACAACACAGAGAAAAAAACATTTTATTTAAACAAAAAAGCAAACACATATCTCAACTCCATTTTTATTACTCCCACCTCTCCACGATCCTCTGCGACATCCTTTCACGGCAGGACCAGAAACTGAATGATTTCCAGCTACCGCTGTGAGTGGGGTGATATCACAGTCTGAGTCACCCGAGTTCAGCTACAGCTCTGAACTCGGGTGACCTTTCTGGTGTCACCTTGCTGAGTTTTGAGTCCCGTGGGAAAGGTCACCAGAGATCAGAGCTGTAGCTGAACCCAGGTGACCAAGACTGTGACACCACCCCGTTCACAGCAATAGCTGGAAATCAGTCAATTTCTGGTCAAGCCAAGAGAGCAGAGGTTCGTGGACGGTTATGTAGGAGTAATAGAGATGGAATTGAGATACGTGTTTGAGTTTTTTGTTCAACTATGATGATTTTTCTGTGTGTTGTGTATTATTTACTATTTACTAGAGCTTCATAATACATGGGTCTAACATTGGCCTAACATTATAAAATAAATCTAGGGCTTAGTGCCAGCTTCCCGACGCTGAGGATTGCTTAGTTGTACCTGGCTGGCAACTAATAATACAGCAAAGCTCCACATCTTTTTTTTTCCACGGTTTAACTAAATAATTAAGTAAAAATTGGATTGGGAATCGCTGTATTTTATATTGCCAGTCAAGGTAACCCAGGCAGCTAGGGGCTGGTATTCTCAGTTTGTTGAGGCACAAGCGTTCTAAGCCCCCCCACATAGAAAATTGCAGCCAGCAGCTGCCCCACAATTGGCACCTTCATCAGAGACGCCAAACCTTGCAGTTACTCCTCTCTTCCAATTTGCCCTGGTGACAGTGGCAGACTGGTTAATTAATTGGTTGACGTAAGTTTTTTTGGCAGCTGACGTCAAGCCCCATTGCTAATGTCAGCTGTCAGTATGTCAGCCGGCCTTAGCAATACTTTCAGTAAAGAGTTAAACAAAACACAAGCAAAGATTGCCTTTTATTGCATAAAAAATGCACAAAGAAACCTTGTTATCCAATTTATTAGCTATCACGAAATTCCCCTCCAACGTAATCCATGATAGTCCACAGAAATCTCCAGCGATATGTGATGCAGTACAGGTCAGTTGACCAGTGAACAGATCAGGTGATTGAGTCAGTTGAGCGCAGACATCATCAGCAGAACAGATCATCTGACAAAAGCAGCTGATTTGTTCATCGGTCAGCTGACCTGTTCAGCGACACACATCGCTGGAGATCGCGATGGACTGTCTTGGATTACGTCGGAGGGAAAATGGGTGGGCGCTAATAAATTGGATAATGAGGTGTCTCTGTGTATTTTTGTATGCAATAAAGGATTTCTCTGTGTGTTTTTTTTTAACTCTTTACTGAAAGTATTAATAATGGCCGGCTGTAATACTGACAGCTGACATTAGCAATAGTGCTTGATGTCAGCTGCCAAAAAAAGCTGACATCAACCCGTTTATTACCCAGTCTGCCACTGCCACTAGGGCAAATTAGAAGAGTGGGGTAACCACCAATTTTGGTGACTTTTATGGAGGCACCAATTCTGGGGTGGCTGCTGGCTAAAATTTTTAGTGTGGTGGGCCCAGAACGCTTAGGCTTCTCCACGCTGAGAATTACAGCCCAAAGCTGCTGTTGTTACCTTGGTTGGCAATATACAATACGGCTAAGCACACATCCATTTATTAAATTTTTTATGGAGAAGCCACCTGGCTTCTCCACTTCCTTTCCTCCGACATCCCCACTATCATCATTGGGGGATTTCAACAACCCCATTGACAACCCCCACCCTGCTGCCTCTAGCTCCTATCATTGACCACCCCCTTTGGGCTTTCCCAATGGTCCTCCTCTGCCACTCACAATGATGGCCAAACGCTGGACCTTGTCTTCACCCGCTTATGTTCCCTCACTGATCTCTCAAACTCATCCCTCCCCCTATCCGACAATAATCTGCTGATTTTCTCTTCCCCCTCCCCTCCTACTACGCTTCCCCCTCTCTGGAAACTCACTCATCCCTGTAGAAACCTCAAACGTATTGATTTTCACTCATTCTCTGAGTTCCTTCTACTTCTCGCAGACTTAGCTTCCTCAGATGACGCTGATGCTGCCGCCACTCTCTATAACCCCACACTAACTACAGCCCTAGACCCAGCAGCCCCCCTCACATACAAGACAACCCGAACTCACAGGCAACCCTGGCTCACCTGCCTCACTAAAGAACTGCATCGGGCGTCCAGAGCGGCTGAGCGGAGATGGAAGAAATCCCATTCCGCGGTGCACTTCACCATGTAGAAACAATCCCTCACTAATTTCCCTCACCGTCGCAAAACAAGTCTACTTCTCATCCTAATAACCGCCCTGTCCCACAACCCCAAACAACTATTTAAAACTTTCAACTCTCTACTCTGTTCCCCTGCACCTCCTCCCTCTGCTTCATCTGTGCCGATGAATTTGCCTCTTTCTTCAAGCAAAAAATTGATAACATCAGAAAGAAGTTTTGACCTACTGTCCCCTCGGCCCTTCCCCATTGCCATCCAGCCCTATCCATCCAAAGGAAGCTTTTCCACTATGATGGAAGATCAGCTCTCCTCTCTTCTGTCAATATCACACCTCACCACCTGTGCCCTTGACCACCTCCCCTTCCATCTCATCCCGAACCTCGCCACAGTACTAATCCCAACCCTAACCCATCTCTTCAAGTTATCACTCACTACTGGCATCTTCCCCTCATCCTTCAAATATGCTTTGATTACACCCATCCTCAAAAAGCCCTCACTTGACCGATCATCTGTTTCTAACTATCGCCCCATATCTCTTCTCCCCTTCGCCTCTAAACTACTAGAATAACATGTCCACCTTGAACTGTCCTCCCACCTCTCCTCCTGCTCCTTCTTTGACCACCTACAATCTGGCTTCCAACCTCATCACTCCACTGAAACAGCCCTAACCAAAGTCACCAACGAACAACTAACTGCCAAGAGCAAGCAACAAAACTCCGTCCTCCTCCTGCTTGACCTATCCTCTGCCTTCGACACTGTAGACCACTCCCTCCTGCTACAGATCCTGCAATCTCTCGGCATCACTGACCTAGCGCTCTCCTGGATCTCCTCACACCTAACGGACCGGACTTTCAGCATCACCCACTCCCACTCCTCTCAGCCGTCCCCTCCCTGCACCACACCTCCTCTTCTCCTTACCCCCTTTCTGTCGGTGTCCGCCAAGGCTCAGTTCTTGGACCCTTACTTTTTCCATCTACACCCTCAGCCGAGGTCAACTCATTGAGTCCCACGGCCTTCAGTACCAGCTCTACACCGACGACACCCAGATCTATCTGTCTGGGCCTGACATCACCTCCTTACTATCCAAAATTCCATAATGCCTGTCCGCCATCTCATCATTCTTCTCTGCTTGCTTTCTAAAACTGAGCCTGGACAAAACTGAGTTCAGCATCTTTCCCCCAAGTCACTCTTCCCCTCTACCAGACTTATCCATCTATCTCAATGACTGCTCACTCTCCCCAGTCCCCCACACTAGGTGCCGCATGGTAATCCACAACTCTTTTCTCTCCATCAAGCCTCATATCCAAGCCCTCGTGACTTCCTGCTGACTCCAGCTCAAAAATATTTCCCGGATCTGCGCTTTCCACTGCAAAAACCCTTGTTCATGCCCTTATTATCTCCTGCCTCGACTACTGTAACCTTCTGCTCACTGGCCTCCCCGCTAGCTCCCTTGCACCACTCCAGTATATCCTAAACTCTGCTACGCGAATAAGCCACCAGTCTCCCCGCTATTCCTCAGTCACTCCCCTCTGCCAAGCCCTTCACTGGCTCTTCATTTCTCAGAGATCTCAGTTCAAAACGCTCACCATGACATACAAAGCCATCCACTACCTGTCCCCTCCATACATCTCTGACATGGTCTCCCGATACCTACCCTCACGCAACCTGTGATCCTCTTAAGAGCTTTTTCTCTACTCCCCTCTTGTCTCTTCTTCTCACAACCGTATACAAGACTTCTACCATGCATCTGCTATACTCAGAAACTTTCTGCCCCAACATATCAGACACTCACCTACCACCTTCCCTTGATCTTGCCTCCCATTGATTTAAATGGGGTTCAAATGTTCAGCGAACTGTTCGGCCAACATTGCCAGTTCGGCAATTTGCACCTAATTCAAACTTCCAAAGGTTCGCTCATCTCTAGTCATGATGTATGCAAATCTAAGCTACAATACCATAAGAAACCTGGACAAAGGTTGCACTGTTTTCGGAAGAAAGCAGCCATATTCTCCTGATCCTTCCAAAAAGTTAAAAAAATATTATCTTAAAATATGATCTACCAGAAAGTCTTCTCCAAGAACTGAACCTTAGTCTTTAAAAGGTTCTGACGTTGACGGGACATCCAAGAGCATCTCCCAATATGAGGTTTAATAGAAACCTTAAATATTCTGTTTAACACAATAATGATGCCACAGTAAAGCTGCACGGATCACTAAGCTTTGTCCACTCTGCTCAGGAAGGTTTCATGGGTCAGAGAAGTGTCTCTCCGATGGCTGCAGGAATATCGTGTGTATTATCCCTCAGTCAGAAACAACCAGGCGTGAGCTAAGATTATGTGACATGTGAATACTCCAGAAGAGCAGGACGGAGGGGAGTATGTTATGGATTGTCGCAAAGAATATGATCTTCACGAATGACAATAATCCTGGAAGGTATTTTGGTTCCCCAAATTCTAAAGAAATCTATGGAGTGTGATTATCCAAAAATAACACACGTTAATGACAAGCCCCAAATAAAGGCTTATTTAGCTAAGTTCATGAGACGTTCCCTCCACCCAGAAGACATGAACTACAGTTATCATCGTGGACTAAACTGAACAAGAAGCAAGAAAATATGTACTAATATAACTACTATAATACTGCCCCTATGTACAAGAATATAACTACTATAATATCTACTGAATTACCTATATATTTACAAGAATATAACTACTATAATACTGCTCCTATGTACAAGAATATAACTACTATAATACTGCCCTATGTACAAGAATATAACTACTATAATACTGCCCCTATTACAAGAATATAACTACTATAATACTGCCCTAAGTACAAGAATATAACTACTATAATACTGCTCCTATGTACAAGAAATAACTACTATAATACTGCCCTATGTACAAGAATATAACTACTATAATACTGTCCTATGTACAAGAATATAACTACTATAATACTGCCCCTATGTCAAGAATATAACTACTATAATACTGCCCCTATTACAAGAATATAACTACTATAATACTGCTCCTATGATACAAGAATATAACTACTATAATACTGCTCCTATGTACAAGAATATAACTACTATAATACTGCCCCTATGTACAAGAATATAACTACTATAATACTGCCCCTATGTACAAGAATATAACTACTATAATACTGCTCCTATGTACAAGAATATAACTACTATAATACTGCCCCTATGTACAAGAATATAACTACTATAATACTGCTCCTATGTACAAGAATATAACTACTATAATACTGCCCCTATATACAAGAATATATCTACTATAATACTGCCCCTATGTACAAGAATATAACTACTATAATACTGCCCCTATGTACAAGAATATAACTACTATAATACTGCTCCTATATACAAGAATAGAACTACTATAATACTGCTCCTATATACAAGAATATAACTACTATAATACTGCCTCTATGTACAAGAATATAACTACTATAATACTGCCCCTATGTACAAGAATATAACTACTATAATACTGCCCCTATATACAAGAATATAACTACTATATTACTGTCCCATTATACAAGAATATAACTACTATAATACTGCCCTCTATGTACAAGAATATAACTACTATAATACTGCTCCTATGTACAAGAATATAACTTCTATAATACTGCCCCTATATACAAGAATATAACTACTATAATACTGCCCCTATGTACAAGAATATAACTACTATAATACTGCCCCTATATACAAGAATATAACTACTATAATACTGCCCCTATATACAAGAATATAACTACTATAATACTGCTCCTATGTACAAGAATATAACTACAATACTGCCCCTATGTACAAGAATATAACTACTATAATACTGCCCCTATATACAAGAATATAACTACTATAATACTGCTCCTATGTACACGACTATCTCTGCTATAATACTGCCCCTCTGTACAAGAATATAACTACTATAATACTGCCCCTATGTACAAGAATATAACTACTATAATACTGCACCCTATGTACAAGAATATAACTACTATAATACTGCCCCTCTGTACAAGAATATAACTACTATAATACTGCTCCTATGTACAAGAATATAACTACTATAATACTGCCCCTATGTATAAGAATATAACTACTATAATACTGCTCCTATGTACAAGAATATAACTACTATAATACTGCCCCTCTGTACAAGAATATAACTACTATAATACTGCTCCTATGTACAAGAATATAACTACTATAATACTGCCCCTATGTATAAGAATATAACTACTATAATACTGCTCCTATGTACAAGAATATAACTACTATAATACTGCCCTCTTGTACAAGAATATAACTACTATAATACTGCCCCTTGTACAAGAATATAACTACTATAATACTGCCCTATATACAAGAATATAACTACTATAATACTGTCCCTATATACAAGAATATAACTACTATAATACTGCTCCTTTTATACAAGAATATAACTACTATAATACTGCTCCTATGTACAAGAATATAACTACTATAATACTGCTCCTATGTACAAGAATATAACTACTATAATACTGCCCCTATGTACAAGAATATAACTACTATAATACTGCTCTATATACAAGAATATAACTACTATAATACTGCTCCTATATACAAGAATATAACTACTATAATACTGCCCCTATGTACAAGAATATAACTACTATAATACTGCCCCTATGTACAAGAATATAAATCTACTATAATACTGCTCCTATATACAAGAATATAACTACTATAATACTGCCCTATTACAAGAATATAACTACTATAATACTGCCTCTATGTACAAGAATATAACTACTATAATACTGCCCTATGTACAAGAATATAACTACTATAATACTGCCCTATGTACAAGAAATATTATAACTACTAAATATAATACTTGCCCCTATGTACAAGAATATAACTACTATAATACTGCCCTATATACAAGAATATAACTACTATAATTACTGCCTCCTATTACAAGAATATAACTACTATAATACTGCCCTCTATGTACAAGAATATAACTACTATAATACTGCTCCTATGTACAAGAATATAACTACTATAATACTGCCCTATATACAAGAATATAACTACTATAATACTGCCCCTATGTACAAGAATATAACTACTATAATACTGCCCCTATATACAAGAATATAACTACTATAATACTGCCCCTATTACAAGAATATAACTACTATAATACTGCCCTATGTACAAGAATATAACTACAATACTGCCCCTATGTAACAAGAATATAACTACTATAATACTGCCCTATGTACAAGAATATAACTACTATAATACTGCCCTATGTACAAGAATTATACTACTATAATACTGCCCCTTGTACAAGAATATAACTGACATAATAATATACTGACTGCCCTATGTACAAGAATATAACTACTATAATACTGCACCCTATGTACAAGAATATAACTACTATAATACTGCCCCTATGTACAAGAATATAACTACTATAATACTGCTCCTATGTACAAGAATATACTACTATAATACTGCCCTATGTTACAAGAATATAACTACTATAATACTGCTCCTATGTACAAGAATATAACTACTATAATACTGCCCCTATGTACAAGAATATAACTACTATAATACTGCCCTATGTACAAGAATATAACTACTATAATACTGCCCCTATGTATAAGAATATAACTACTATAATACTGCTCCTATGTACAAGAATATAACTACTATAATACTGCCCCTTGTACAAGAATATAACTACTATAATACTGCCCCTATGTACAAGAATATAACTACTATAATACTGCCCCTATGTACAAGAATATAACTACTATAATACTGCCCCTATATACAAGAATATAACTACTATAATACTGCTCCTATATACAAGAATATAACTACTATAATACTGCTCCTATGTACAAGAATATAACTACTATAATACTGCTCCTATGTACAAGAATATAACTACTATAATACTGCCCTATGTACTAGAATATAACTACTATAATACTGCTCCTATGTACAAGAATATAACTACTATAATACTGCCCTATGTACAAGAATAATATAATTATTCAAATATAACTATTATAATACTGCTCCTATGTACAAGAATATAACTACTATAATACTGCTCTCTATATACAAGACTATAACTACTATAATACTGCCCCTATGTACAAGAATATAACTACTATAATACTGCTCCTATGTACAAGAATATAACTACTATAATACTGCCCTATGTACAAGAATATAACTACTATAATACTGCTCCTAGGTACAAGAATATAACTACTATAATACTGCTCCTATGTACAAGAATATAACTACTATAATACTACTCCTATGTACAAGAATATAACTACTATAATACTGCTCTCTATATACAAGAATATAACTACTATAATATGCTCCTATGTACACGACTATCTCTGCTATAATACTGCCCCTATAGACAATAATAAAATAAACGCTCAGTTCTTTCTGTTTTATACACGGTCTTTCTTCAGTGAGAAGTTCCATATCTCAGTTATATATAGCGATACTCTATAGTCGTACGTCTAGAGATCTAATGTGTATTTCTTGCTGTGGACTTTTCCTGTTCATGTGTAATGATAGTGTTAGGTGTGCGGTTGAGGGAATTGAAGGTTTGGGTTATAATTGAAAAGTGAGGACATCTTCAAAGATCTCAGTTTCTGGTATTAAAACGTTTCTTTGTATTTCTTTGCTTTATTGTCTTTAAATAATAAATACAAGAATCCACAGTTCTGTAAATACAGTGTTCTGTGCAGTGTAAACTAATCAAATATTGTGTTTCTTAAAGGTCCAGTCCTAACAAGATTGTAGCAAATAAATAAAAACATTAAACATAAAAGAGATCAATAAATAAAAAAAAATTAACGGAAAAAAAAACCCTCAGTAGCTGTGTAAGGGTGCTTTCACACTTCATTTCTCTGTGATCCGTGGCTGTCCGTTTTACAAACGGACAGTCCACAGATCAGATTTTGGCCCCATGTTAGTCTATGGGCACGGATCACATCGGATTTGGCCTTATTGGCATCCGATTTTTGTCGGATCCGATTCTGGCTGATTTTTTGCTGTGCAGCCTGCTGCGATTTTTGGCACAGCGGATCAAATCGGACCGAATTGGATCCGACCTGATCTGCGCCAAATAACATGGGGCCTACGGAGCGCGGATCGAGGAAACAGCTGATTGTTCCTCGGACCCGATTTTAGTGTACGCAGCATGCTCAGTACACTAACACCGCTCTGTGCCATCTAATATCACTTCTGAAATGTATACATTGCAGAAGTGATATCCAGTGAAATGAAAGGGTTAAAAATAAAAAAATCTTTATTCTCACCTCTCCCACGATCCAGCGATGCCTCCAGCGCTCTGTGCTTCTAGGACCTGGCGTGACGTCACAGTGCAGTCACATGACCGGTTACCGCGGTAACCGGTCATGTGAATGTGACATCACGCCAGGTCCTGTGCATCAGAAGAAGAGAAGCTGGAAGCAGCGCGGGTGTCGTGGAGAGGTGAGGATAATGATTTTTTTATTTTTTAAGGTCTGCAAAGAGGGAAACAAAGAGGGGTCCAAAGAGGGGGTCCAAAGAGGGGGTCCAAAGAGGGGGTGCAAAGAGGAGTGCAAAGAGGGGGTCCAAAGAGGGGACAAAGAGGGGACAAAGAGGGACAAAGAGGGAGACAGAGGGGAGAAAGGTGACAGGAGGGAGAAAAAGGGGGACGAGGAGACAGGAGGAGCGGGGAGAGGATCCAAACTGATGCTGCAAAATATCGGAATCGGATGCCTATTTGGCATTCGATTGCAGTCATCAGTTTGGATCCGTTGCTGTCCGAGGAGTGCTGCAAAAAGTCTGATCCCCTCGGACAGCACAAAAACGCTGTGTGAAAGCAGCCTAACTTTACCAAGGCAAAAATAAAGCTGCTGTATTTATAAATATAGTGGGAAAAAACCCTTCCACTGCACTATTCAAGAGATCAGTTTCTTGTGATTTATTTTTCATAATTTCTGGGTTCATTGTTGGTTTTATTTTTAAAATTACATATTCCTTAGTTACCTCCTGTATTATACTCCAGAGCTGCACTCACTATTCTGCTGGTGCAGTCACTGTGTACATACATTACATTACTGATCCTGAGTTACCTCCTGTATTATACTCCAGAGCTGCACTCACTATTCTGCTGGTGCAGTCACTCTGTACATACATTACATTACTGATCCTGAGTTACCTCCTGTATTATACTCCAGAGCTGCACTCACTATTCTGCTGGTGCAGTCACTGTGTACATACATTACATTACTGATCCTGAGTTACCTCCTGTATTATACTCCAGAGCTGCACTCACTATTCTGCTGGTGCAGTCACTCTGTACATACATTACATTACTGATCCTGAGTTACCTCCTGTATTATACTCCAGAGCTGCACTCACTATTCTGCTGGTGCAGTCTCTGTGTACATACATTACATTACTGATCCTGAGTTACCTCCTGTATTATACTCCAGAGCTGCACTCACTATTCTGCTGATGCAGTCACTGTGTACATACATTACATTACTGATCCTGAGTTACCTCCTGTATTATACTCCAGAGCTGCACTCACTATTCTGCTGGTGCAGTCACTGTGTACATACATTACATTACTGATCCTGATCTACCTCCTGTATTATACTCCAGAGCTGCACTCACTATTCTGCTGGTGCAGTCACTGTGTACATACATTACATTACTGTTCCTGAGTTACCTCCTGTATTGTACTCCAGAGCTGCACTCACTATTCTGCTGGTGCAGTCACTGTGTACATACATTACATTACTGATCCTGAGTTACCTCCTGTATTGTACTCCAGAGCTGCACTCACTATTCTGCTGGTGCAGTCACTGTGTACATACATTACATTACTGATCCTGAGTTACCTCCTGTATTGTACTCCAGAGCTGCACTCACTATTCTGCTGGTGCAGTCACTGTGTACATACATTACATTACTGATCCTGAGTTACCTCCTGTATTGTACTCCAGAGCTGCACTCACTATTCTGCTGGTGCAGTCACTGTGTACATACATTACATTACTGATCCTGAGTTACCTCCTGTATTGTACTCCAGAGCTGCACTCACTATTCTGCTGGTGCAGTCACTGTGTACATACATTACATTACTGATCCTGAGTTACCTCCTGTATTGTACTCCAGAGCTGCACTCACTATTCTGCTGGTGCAGTCACTGTGTACATACATTACATTACTGATCCTGAGTTACCTCCTGTATTATACTCCAGAGCTGCACTCACTATTCTGCTGGTGCAGTCACTGTGTACATACATTACATTACTGATCCTGAGTTACCTCCTGTATTATACTCCAGAGCTGCACTCACTATTCTGCTGGTGCAGTCACTGTGTACATACATTACATTACTGATCCTGAGTTACCTCCTGTATTATACTCCAGAGCTGCACTCACTATTCTGCTGGTGCAGTCACTGTGTACATACATTACATTACTGATCCTGAGTTACCTCCTGTATTATACTCCAGAGCTGCACTCACTATTCTGCTGGTGCAGTCACTGTGTACATACATTACATTACTGATCCTGAGTTACCTCCTGTATTATACTCCAGAGCTGCACTCACTATTCTGCTGGTGCAGTCACTGTGTACATACATTACATTACTGATCCTGAGTTACCTCCTGTATTATACTCCAGAGCTGCACTCACTATTCTGCTGGTGCAGTCACTGTGTACATACATTACATTACTGATCCTGAGTTACCTCCTGTATTATACTCCAGAGCTGCACTCACTATTCTGCTGGTGCAGTCACTGTGTACATACATTACATTACTGATCCTGAGTTACCTCCTGTATTATACTCCAGAGCTGCACTCACTATTCTGCTGGTGCAGTCACTGTGTACATACATTACATTACTGATCTGAGGTTACCTCCTGTATTATACTCCAGAGCTGCACTCACTATTCTGTGGTGCAGTCACTGTGTACATACATTACATTACTGATCCTGAGTTACCTCCTGTATTATACTCCAGAGCTGCACTCACTATTCTGCTGGTGCAGTCACTGTGTACATACATTACATTACTGATCCTGAGTTACCTCTGTATTATACTCCAGAGCTGCACTCACTATTCTGCTGGTGCAGTCACTGTGTACATACATTACATTACTGATCCTGAGTTACCTCCTGTATTATACTCCAGAGCTGCACTCACTATTCTGCTGGTGCAGTCACTGTGTACATACATTACATTACTGATCCTGAGTTACCTCCTGTATTATACTCCAGAGCTGCACTCACTATTCTGCTGGTGCAGTCACTGTGTACATACATTACATTACTGATCCTGAGTTACCTCCTGTATTATATCTCAGAGCTGCACTCACTATTCTGCTGGTGCAGTCACTGTGTACATACATTACATTACTGATCCTGAGTTACCTCCTGTATTATACTCAGAGCTGCACTCACTATTCTGCTGGTGCAGTCACTGTGTACATACATTACATTACTGATCCTGAGTTACCTCCTGTATTATACTCCAGAGCTGCACTCACTATTCTGCTGGTGCAGTCACTGTGTACATACATTACATTACTGATCCTGAGTTACCTCCTGTATTATACTCCAGAGCTGCACTCACTATTCTGCTGGTGCAGTCACTGTGTACATACATTACATTACTGATCCTGAGTTACCTCCTGTATTATACTCCAGAGCTGCACTCACTATTCTGCTGGTGCAGTCACTGTGTACATACATTACATTACTGATCCTGAGTTACCTCCTGTATTATACTCCAGAGCTGCACTCACTATTCTGCTGGTGCAGTTACCTCTGTTTATCCAGACTACTTCATTATTGTGGTGAGTCCTCTGTATTATATACATACTTACTATATGTGAGTCACTGTATTTACACTCTACATTACTGCTGGTAGTCCTGTGTATATACATTCATAACTGAGTTCCTCTGATTTGCCAGAGTCATACTATTACTACATTACATTACTATCTTAGTTACTCGATCCTGTTATACTCCAGATCCGACTGCACCAATATTCGTGGTGCGTCACTGTGTACATAACATTACATTATCCTGAGTTACCTCCTGTATTATACTCCAGAGCTGCACTCACTATCTGCTGGTGCAATTGTGTATCTTAATTGATCCTGAGTTACTTGTATTAACCGAGCTGACTCTATTCGTGTGCAGTATGTGTATATTACATTATGATTGAGTCTCTTTCCGAGCTGCACTCATTTTGCTGTGCAGTCTGGTAATATTTATGTCTAGTACTCTGTTTTGAGTGCATCATTGTGCGTCTGTGTACAATTATAATCTGAGTTACTCTGTTATACCAAGCTGCACTCTAGGTGGTCTGTAATACATATTGATCTGTATCTATTATTCGAGCTGCACTACTATTTGTGGTGCAGTCTGACTAATTACATTACTGATCTGAGTCTCTGTATTATCAGGCTGCATCTATTTGTGTGGTCACTGTGTACATACATCATTCTGATCTGATTACCTTGTATTATACTCAGGCACTATATTTGTGGTGCAGTATGTGTACATACATTACATTATGATCTGAGTTACTCCTGTATTTACTCCAGAGTGCCTCACATTTGTGTGCGTCTGTGTACATACATTACATTATGATCTGAGTTACCTCTGTATTATACTCAGAGCTGATCATATTCTGCTGGTGCGTCACTGTTAATACATTACATTACTGATCTGAGTTACTCCTGTATTTACTCAGAGTGCTCATATTGTGTAGTCTGTGTAATAATTACATTATGATCTGAGTACCTCTGTATTATACTCCAGAGCTGACTACTATTTGTGGGCAGTCATGTGTACATAATAATTATGTCCTGAGTACTCCTGTTTACTCAGAGCTGCACTCACTATTCTGTGTGCAGTCACTGTGTACATCATTCATTATGATCCTGAGTTACTCGTATTTATCAGAGCTGTATCACTATTTGCTGGTGCGTCACTGTGTACTCATACATTTGATCTGAGTTACTCCTGTATTATACTCAGACTGCACACTATTCTGCTGGTGCAGTCACTGTGTAATAATTACATTACTGATCTGAGTTACTCTGTATTATCCGAGTGCACTCACTATTCTGCTGGTGCGTCATGTGTACATACATTACATTATGATCTGAGTTACTCTGTATTATATCCAGAGCTGACTCACTTTTGCGGTGCAGTCACTGTGTACATATATTACATTACTGATCCTGAGTTACCTCCTGTATTATACTCCAGAGCTGTACTCACTATTCTGCTGGTGCAGTCACTGTGTACATACATTACATTACTGATCCTGAGTTACCTCCTGTATTATACTCCAGAGCTGCACTCACTATTCGCTGGTGCAGTCACTGTGTACATACATTACATTACTGATCCTGAGTTACCTCCTGTATTATACTCCAGAGCTGCACTCACTATTCTGCTGGTGCAGTCACTGTGTACATACATTACATTACTGATCCTGAGTTACCTCCTGTACTATACTCCAGAGCTGCACTCACTATTCTGTGGTGCAGTCACTGTGTACATACATTACATTACTGATCCTGAGTTACCTCCTGTATTATACTCCAGAGCTGCACTCACTATTCCGCTGGTGCAGTCACTGTGTACATACATTACATTACTGATCCTGAGTTACCTCTGTATTATACTCCAGAGCTGCACTCACTATTCTGCTGGTGCAGTCACTGTGTACATACATTACATTACTGATCCTGAGTTACCTCCTGTATTATACTCCAGAGCTGCACTCACTATTCCGCTGGTGGGCCTATTTCCTCATATATTACTGACCCTGCATCAATCCCAATTACCGGTATGTTCTTTATTATACTCTCCCTCTTTGCGTCTTTACATCTACAGTTTTTGATTATAGGGTGTTACACTAGAATCTGAACATTATCTTTTATCCATAGAAAGGGATCAGGTCTTGGAGACTCCTCTGTTCTCAGGATCAATAATCTTATTCTTGGGGCCATTGACTGATTATTGTGGGTCAGGACCCCCTTTGCCCCCTGAGTGTCAGTATGATCTTTTCCTCTTTTCTATATATACAGGGGTTGATAACTTAATTCCCTCTCATATTTAATTTGTGTAGAATTCCATATATTTTTTTCATGTAATGCTACATTAATATAAAAAAATAAATAAAATGATACAATATTGAGGACATTAATAATAATTTAAATAATACAAATAATACAATTCAGCATAGTGATCTTATTTACTGTATGTAACTGTTGTATATGAATAATAATAATAATACTAATAATAATGATAATAATAATAATAATAACAAACATAACCTCCTAGTCTCGATTTTTTTTTTAAATAAAAATAGCTTTCTTTTATTTTTTTATTATTATTAGATTATTAGATCAAAAAGATCATTGTAGGTCCGGAGAAGGTCACCGAGCTCTCAGGAATGGGGGAATGTCCACGGTCATTAGGACCCCCCCCAATACTATAGGATTGCAACAACACTACAACAGCTGCGGTCAACTTGTACTGTTCCTAATTGCGCCACAATCCGAGCTCCGCTGTAGACTCCGGGGAGCCTCTGGAGACCATTGATGACGGAAACTCTTAGATCAGGTAATTCAGGGTTAGAAAGGTTCCGAAAACAATATATGAAGGGTATAATCTATCAAGAGCCGGGGAGGTCATGACATCTGTATGGTAATGACCACAAGGATCCAGGCTGTTCTATGTTCTCCTATATGGTCCTCAAAACTAGGACCTTTCATCACTCTCCAGAAAGTGCTCACACGGATCACCGCATTCACCAGTTTACAAGACCCACATGTTGCATTGAAGAGTTTTGTCCCACGAACAAAGTTGATATTATTCAATAGATCTTGGAATAATAATAATTTCCATAATTGGATGTTTAATAATAATGATCCTGTGCTTAGATAATCTTATATATGTGTCCCTGCTATGTACTGTGTAATGGATGTGTCTGACCGTACAGGGATATGGCCTGATCATACCACATCTCCTGTGCTGAGAAAATCTTATATATGTGTCCCTGCTATGTACTGTGTATTGGATGTGTCTGACTGTACAGGGACATGGTCTGATCATACCACATCTCCTGTACTGAGATAATCTTACATATGTGTCCCTTCTATGTTCTGTGTAATGGATGTGTCTGACCGTACAGGGACATGGTCTGACCATACCACATCTCCTGTGCTGAGATAATCATATACATGTGTCCCTGCTATGTACTGTGTAATGGATGTGTCTGACCGTATAGGGACATGGTCTGATCATACCACATCTCCTGTGCTGAGATAATCTTATATATGTGTCCCTGCTATGTACTGTGTAATGAATGTGTCTGACTGTACAGGGACATGGTCTGATCATACCACATCTCCTGTGCTGAGATCATCTTATATATGTGTCCCTGCTATGTACTGTGTAATGGATGTGTCTGGCCGTACAGGGACATGGTCTGATCATACCACATCTCCTGTGCTGAGATAATCTTATATATGTGTCCCTGCTATGTACTGTGTAATGGATGTGTCTGGCCGTACAGGGACATGGTCTGATCATACCACATCTCCTGTGCTGAGATAGGCCAGGGTCACATTTGCGATGTGCCCCTAGCCTGCCGGATTCCGGTATTATCTTAGAACTTTTTCCAGCGCCGCATAGCGTTTCCGCTATGCGGTGCTGGAAACCGCTGCCCTTAGTTACCCGCTGTTTACCTGCACGACCTGTCACACAGGCAGCGGCTCGGAGGGCGTTTTACAGCGCCGCACAGGAAACCGTTGCAGACACGATTTCCTGTGCGGCGCTGTAAAACGCCCTCCGAGCCGCTGCCTGTGTGACAGGTCGTGCAGGTAAACAGCGGGTAACTAAGGGCAGCGGTTTCCAGCACCGCATAGCGGAAACGCTATGCGGCGCTGGAAAAAATTCTAAGATAATACCGGAATCCGGCAGGCTAGGGGCACATCGCAAATGTGACCCTAGCCATAATCTTATATATGTGTCCCTGCTATGTACTGTGTAATGGATGTGTCTGACCGTACAGGGACATGGTCTGATCATACCACATCTCCTGTGTTGAGAAAATCTTATATATGTGAACCTACTATGTACTGTGTAATGGATGTGTCTGACCGTACAGGGACATGGTCTGATCATACCAATATTTTGTGAGGGGATTAAACCCAAAATGCTTTATTACCAGAGGTCTCTCAAGATCCTGGAGCTTAGTAAATGTAAGATTTCATACAAAAAATAATACTCCCCTCTCCCCAACCCTCCCTGGCCCTGGGTGACTTTAATGGAGCTTCTGCTCCTTCTTCTGTCCTTACAGTGATCTCCAGCACACATGACGCACATCATGACGTTGTGAGGCTTAGTCACGGCCTGTTATGATGGAAGAGGACTGAAGATGTCTAGAAGAGGACAAGGGTCAGGGGAAAGTGACATTTTTTTTAACCCCGTGTCAATATATCTAACTCTCATAAAATTCAGTTTTCATGCAGTAATAAAAACAAAGTAAAACTGCGTCAATCCATATTACACTGCAAACACAATATATGGTGCAGCACATTACTGACAATACAACACATTCAGTTAATGCTGCCAAATAGTCTGCAAATAATACCAAGATATAGTGACCAGGTAACAGCTCATTATCTAATCTAAGAATGTAATATAGGCCACGTTACACACAGAGATATCTGTGCAGATATTGTTCGCAGATCTCTGGTTGCAGTGAAATCATGGACACATTGTTACATTTGTACACAGCCACAAAATGGAACAATGTGTCCATGATTTCACTGCAACCAGAGATCTGTGAACAATATCTGCACAATTATCTGTGTGTGTGACGTGGGCCATATAAACCTGAGTGTATGTGTGAGTATATGTATGTATGTATGTGAATATGTATCATAGCCTCTCCCACTTCATAGCTCCACCCCTCCAGATAGCCGCACCCACTTCATAGGGCCCCACCAAATAGCCCCGGGCACGTCATACAGTACGTTGCTGTAGATGACTATACACTGCTGTAAACAATAATGTTTTTTTTTTTTTAAAAGATGTATGCTCTCCAATTCCTTGTGGACTGTGAGCCCTCACAAGCAGGGTCCTCTCTCCTCCCCTACTGTATCCTCACCCATCCCTTGTAGACTGTGAGCCCTCATGGGCAGGGTCCTCTCTCCTCACCTATCCCTTGCAGACTGTGAGCCCTCACAAGCAGGGTCCTCTCTCCTCCCCTACTGTATCCTCACCCATCCCTTGTAGACTGTGAGCCCTTGTGAGCAGGGTCCTCTCTCCTCACCTATCCCTTGTAGACTGTGAGCCCTCACAAGCAGGGTCCTCTCTCCTCCCCTACTGTATCCTCACCCATCCCTTGTAGACTGTGAGCCCTCATGGGCAGGCTCCTCTCTCCTCATCTACTGTATCCTCACCCATCCCTTGTAGACTGTGAGCCCTCATGGGCAGGATCCTCTCTCCTCACCTACTGTATCCTCACCCATCCCTTGTAGACTGTGAGCCCTTGTGAGCAGGGTCCTCTCTCCTCACCTACTGTATCCTCACCCATCCCTTGTAGACTGTGAGCCCTTGTGAGCAGGGTCCTCTCTCCTCACCTACTGTATCCTCACCCATCCCTTGTAGACTGTGAGCCCTTGTGAGCAGGGTCCTCTCTCCTCACCTACTGTATCCTCACCCATCCCTTGTAGACTGTGAGCCCTTGTGAGCAGGGTCCTCTCTCCTCACCTACTTTATCCTCACCCATCCCTTGTAGACTGTGAGCCCTCACAGGCAGGGTCCTCTCTCCTCACCTACTGTATCCTCACCCATCCCTTGTAGACTGTGAGCCCTCACGGGCAGGGTCCTCTCTCCTCACTTACTGTATCCTCATCCATCCCTTGTAGACTGTGAGCCCTCGTGGGCAGGGTCCTCTCTCCTACTGTATCCTCACCCATCCCTTGTAGACTGTGAGCCCTCGTGGGCAGGGCTTCACTCGTCACCTACTGTATCCTCACCCATCCCTTTTAGACTGAGAGCCCTCGTGGGCAGGGTCTCTCTCGTCACCTACTGTATCCTCACCCATCTCTTGAAGACTTTGAGCCCTCATGGGAAGCGTCCACTCTTCGCCTGTACCTGTGTGTGCCTTGTATTGTTCATAATAGGTTAATGGAGTTGGTGTCAAGGGTGTATTGTCAGTTGGTATCAAGACCAGGGGTAAGTAATGGAGAGGGGTCTATCAGACTCCTCCATTACTAACACAGCCAGTATAGAGTTAAAAAAGACACAATATAACCAAAACAAAACAAAGTATTATGCAAATAAAAACAAAATTTATTGAGTGCAAATCCAGTGACTAGGCAAAAAAGTTAAAAGGCTGGCACTGAAGATGCTGTGGAACACATGGAGCCTTCATTTGGGTTTTTAGCCCAGTCTTTGCACTTTACACCTGTGTGCTAGTCAGGGGCTGGCTGGAGCCTCTATACCTGGGTGGCAGATTTCCATTGCCGGCCCCGTCTTGAGGAGCGGGGGGGGGGGTGCTGTCAGCCTGACTTGAGGACCGGGGGTGGGGGGGGGTGGGTGCTGTCAGCCTGACTTGAGGACCGGGGGGGGGGGGGGGGTGCTGTCAGCCTGACTTGAGGACCGGGGGGGGGGGGTGCTGTCAGCCTTTACCTCATCCCGGACCTCCAGCGTCATGTGCTATCGCCGCGCCGGCCGACTCCCGACTCCCGCGGCCCGTTTCTGTAGGGGGCGGCCCGAAATGTGGACTATACCACCAGCCCAGGGGGCACCTGCCCCCCTGCCACCTGGGCCAGCCCGCCCCTGGTGCTAGTCAAATGGTGTGTATAGCGATCTGTATATGTCATGAACTGATGTAATGATGTAAATTATTTGTAAATTGGACACATATCGTTCTGTTATAAGATAAGATAAGATAAGATAAACTTTATTGATCCCGGAGGAAATTACAGTATTACAGCAGCAGAACAAAGATCAAGAACATTTCACACTTTACAAAATAAGTCTATATGGACAGCAGATGCGGGTAGACTGGTACATGTACCTCACCTATTCTTCCCATACACTTTGAACTTCACTTAGTCTTGGGATGCTTTACACTTATACATTTGTTATACATCCCCACAGCTGTCGGAACAAACTATTTCCTGTATCTTTCCTTTTTACACATTAGTTGGATTAGACGCTTGCTGAATGTGCTCTTCTGCTTCACAAACAGTTCAGAGAGCGGGTGTGTATTGTTGCTCATTATAGCCTTGCATTTCTTATTAATTCTATCCTCTAATACCTCCTCGAAAGTCCTAAGTTGTAGACCCACCGCCTTCTTGATAAGTTTATTCAGCTTATTAGCGTCAGCTGTGCGCTCACTACTACCCCAGCATATTATCGCAGCAAAGATTGCACTCGCCACAATAGATTGGTAGAACATTTCAAGCATTTTGCTACACACATTAAACGACCTTAACTTCCTTAGGAAGTAAAGTCTACTCATCCCTTTCTTGCAAACCTTCTCCATATGGCACCTCCAATCAAGCTTGCTGTCCAGGTGAACCCCCAAATATTTGAAATTCTCCACCATCTCCACATCCTGACAATCAATAGTGATAGGTAAGCAATCCTTCCTGCACCTTCCATAACTCAACACCAACTCCCTGGTTTTCTTTACGTTGAGTTCTAAATGGTTAGCCTGGCACCAGTCAACAAAGTCCGAGACCACCCTTCTGTATTCCTCCTCCCCCCGGCCTCTCTCAATACCTCCGACTATCACTGAGTCATCAGAGTACTTCTGAAGGTGACAAAGGTCTGATTTATACTGAAAATCAGCTGTGTATAACGTAAAACGGAATGGCGACAGCACCGTTCCCTGAGGGGCTCCAACACTGCTCCGAACACTATCCGATACGGCCGCCCCCAACCTTACGAACTGTGGCCCGTCCGACAGGTAATCAATGATCCAATTCACTAGTCCCTCATCAACCGCCATTTCAACCAGCTTTTTACGTAATAATAGTGGCTATAAGGTATTGAATGCACTGGAGAAATCGAAGAACATGGCACGTACAGTGGTTCCATCATTGTCCAAAAAGGAATGTACTGTTTGTAGCAGATACGCTACAGCATCGTCCACCCCCAGACTCTGCCGATACGCAAACTGAAGGGGGTCCGTAAAAGCAGACACCCTCGGACACAAGTAGGCAAGTACAATTCTCTCCAAGGACTTCATCGCATGCGATGTTAAGGCCACCGGTCTATAGTCGTTATGGAAGCTCGGGAAGGTAGTCTTGGGAACCGGCACCAGGCAAGAAGTCTTCCATAGAACTGGTACTCTCTGTGATTGTAAGCTCCAGTTAAACAGGTGCTGGAAGACAGTGCACAACTGATTTGCACACACTCTGAGGACACGTGGACAGATACCATCAGGCCCTGCTGTTTTACCAATGACCAGCTTACTAAACTGTTCCCTCACATCATTTTCTGAGATCAAGTAAGTCTCTACCTTCCTCCCCCCCAGTTGATATTGCTTGTCGCTCCCCGGCCTTCTCCCCTGTTGACATTGCACATTTATCATTGAATCTGTTGAAAAACTCATTCATTTCATTAGCCATGATCAGCCCCCCATCCCCCTGATCTGACCTTGCCTTAAACCCAGTCAATAGCTTCATTCACGCCCACACTTCTCTGGAGTTGTTGTGTGACAATTTATTTCCAATTTAATTCTAAATGCTTCACGGGCAATTTTAATTTTCCCCTTTAAGTCTCTCTGTACAGTTTTCATCTCCTCCTTGTCTTTGCTGTTAAAAGCTTTTTTCTTTCTGATGTATGTTTGTATACCCCGGTAAAACTCTGTTTTCATTGATCTGTTCCACAGCACCTTAAAATAAACAATAATTTGTGAGACAATGGAACGCTAATGCACGGAGACGACACTGGAGGATAATTTACTTATCTCAATTTATTCCACAGCGCGTTTAAACAGCGGATTGCCGTCTTCATCAGGGAAAAATAAAAAGTTTATTTAAATAAAGACTCCCCCCACACAGCCTCGTTCACCAATGTATTACTTCAAAATAAACCCTGTGTGCTATCGATTCCTATGGAGCTACGTTCTGAGAACTTTCTTATAATAAGGCTCAAAAGGTCACTCCCAGTCAGTGGCAGGCACGAGTGTAAGAAATTGTGGGCCGGTCACTGACCAGCAGTGACCCCTGGAGCCTCATTCTGAGAACTTACTCAAAACGAAGCTCCATTGGAATCGTTGGGCGTCGTGGGACCGTACTCCTTGAATTACATCGGAACTTCCAGGATTTATTTTGAAGTAATACTTTGGTGCATTAGGGCAGTATTTATTCAAATGAACTTTTTTCCTCCTGTGTGACTGTGATGCACCCCCAGGCTAAGGGGTACTCAGGAACCGGGCCTGTGCTGTCTCTCTGAGATCACAGTAGTCGTGACCCGGTCCCTTGGCCTGGGATCAGTCCAAAAGGGGTTATTTACAGGGCATTTGTTGTGATGTCACCCGGGTATGTGGTTAATAGAACCACTGCTGCTGTATTCCTGCTGGGGACGGTGATTTGAGGCAGCGTGGATGGTAAGCCCTCCTCGGGCAGGGCTGAGGGTCCCCAGGGCAGGGGTAGTTGTGATGAATGGTCCTAGTGAGGGATTGCGCTCAGTGCAGTTCACTTACTCCAAAGCTGCAGCTCTTCACAGTTCTGGTTGTCCTGGTGTTGGTTGTCTTGGTATGCAGCGCTAGAAAGGAACAGTCTTAGGCAGGGATGAGCTTACTGGGTACTTTACTTGGTCTTTCAACAGCAGTTTACACAGTTTACAGTTATTTTTGGTCACACTTAAATACTTCAGCACTGCTCCGGGTTACTAGACTGTGCAGCTCAGGTTGCTCCTCCACGTTACTCCCTCTAAGTCCGTTCAGGCCCTTTTAGTCTCTCCTCTAGTACCTCACCCACGGGTTCAGTCAGGTCGTCGCAGGCTATTAGGTGAATGTTTCCCTCTCATTCAGGGTCACCAGTCCTAGAATGAAGACTGTGTTCTTAGACCCCGGTGGAAAGTTAGGCTGCAGGTCATAAAGCACCTGCCCCACGCCGGTGTGCCCTGTGATTAGGGTCCTAAAGTGCCCCCGGTCACATCTACAGAGCCGGCTCTCTGGCTGTAGTGGCCTAGCCTCTGGTGTCCTAGGTATGGTTATAGGACACCAGGCTCCCTCTGTCAGTCACTGTTTCAGCTCAGGGTTCCTCCGGTCAGCTAAGATGTGTGCGGCTGCAGGGCCCTTGTCCTCCCACCTTCTTTCAGCTGTTAGGTGTCTCTGCTTGTGGCTGTAGTCTCCCTCATCTCTGGCTATGGAGCAAACTTTCTCTCATAGGGTCTGTGCCACTCAGTATTCTGCATCCTCCAGGGAACCACTCCTCCTGGGAATAACTAACTGCCACTCTGTGTTCTTCCTCTGTTCTCTCTCACTGTTCTTAACTTCTCCTCCTCTAACTGTGTGTTCCCGGGTTTTCTAGTGTTGGTCTCTCCACCCACTTTGTCAATGCTACCTTACGCTCCACCCTCACTACTCTTAACACCTGCCACCCCTTGCCCAACCTAGTGTCCTAGGCGTAGGGTCGGTGTGTGCATCTGTGTGCGTGCTTTGTCAACCGTCTTGACTTACCTGGCTGCATTTCCCTTTGTGGCCACCTGGTCGCAGGGGTGCCACATTCCCCTGGAGCTAAACCTCAACGTGTCCTCGTGCTGAGCGGTACCACAGTAAACTCAATTATTTTTATGCATAACAATAACATTTTTAACATTTCTTCCCCTCTGGGAGGCACTATCTTGAACGTTACTATACAAAAACCACGTCTATAAAAGTGTAAAAATTCATGAGTTCAGTTCTCAAAAAATGCTCAACGTTCAAAATTCACAGTTCAATGCTCACATTTCTGCATTATTCAAGTGCTCAGTTCTCTGATAACAGCTGCACTATAAAACCAATAGAGAGCACTCAGGGTACTCAACTATATACAGTCATATGAAAAAGTTTGGGCACCCCTCTTAATCTTACTCTTTTTTTTTGTTTAAAATTGTTTTTTTTGCAACAGCTATTTCAGTGTGATATATGTAATAACTGATGGACACATTAATATTTCAGTGTGATATATGTAATAACTGATGGACACAGTAATATTTCAGTGTGATCTATGTAATAACTGATGGACACAGTAATATTTCAGTGTGATCTATGTAATAACTGATGGACACAGTAATATTTCAGTGTGATATATGTAATAACTGATGGACACAGTAATATTTCAGTGTGATCTATGTAATAACTGATGGACACTGTAATATTTCAGTGTGATCTATGTAATAACTGATGGACACAGTAATATTTCAGTGTGATCTATGTAATAACTGATGGACACAGTAATATTTCAGTGTGATCTATGTAATAACTGATGGACACAGTAATATTTCAGTGTGGTATATGTAATAACTGATGGACACAGTAATATTTCAGTGTGATCTATGTAATAACTGATGGACACAGTAATATTTCAGTGTGATCTATGTAATAACTGATGGACACAGTAATATTTCAGTGTGATCTATGTAATAACTGATGGACACAGTAATATTTCAGTGTGGTATATGTAATAACTGATGGACACAGTAATATTTCAGTGTGGTATATGTAATAACTGATGGACACAGTAATATTTCAGTGTGATCTATGTAATAACTGATGGACACAGTAATATTTCAGTGTGATCTATGTAATAACTGATGGACACAGTAATATTTCAGTGTGATCTATGTAATAACTGATGGACACAGTAATATTTCAGTGTGGTATATGTAATAACTGATGGACACAGTAATATTTCAGTGTGGTATATGTAATAACTGATGGACACAGTAATATTTCAGTGTGGTATATGTAATAACTGATGGACACAGTAATATTTCAGTGTGATCTATGTAATAACTGATGGACACAGTAATATTTCAGTGTGATCTATGTAATAACTGATGGACACAGTAATATTTCAGTGTGGTATATGTAATAACTGATGGACACAGTAATATTTCAGTGTGGTATATGTAATAACTGATGGACACAGTAATATTTCAGTGTGATCTATGTAATAACTGATGGACACAGTAATATTTCAGTGTGATCTATGTAATAGCTGATGGACACAGTAATATTTCAGTGTGATCTATGTAATAACTGATGGACACAGTAATATTTCAGTGTGATCTATGTAATAACTGATGGACACAGTAATATTTCAGTGTGATATATGTAATAACTGATGGACACAGTAATATTTCAGTGTGATCTATGTAATAACTGATGGACACAGTAATATTTCAGTGTGATCTATGTAATAACTGATGGACACAGTAATATTTCAGTGTGATCTATGTAATAACTGATGGACACAGTAATATGTCAGTGTGATCTATGTAATAACTGATGGACACAGTAATATTTCAGTGTGATATATGTAATAACTGATGGACACAGTAATATTTCAGGATTGAAATGAGGTTTATTGTACTAACCGAAAATGTGAAATATGCATTATTTCAAAAATTGACAGGTGCAAAAGTATGGGCACCTCAACAGAAAAGTGACATTAATATTTAGTAGATCCACCTTTTGCCTCTAGTGGCTTCCTGTAGCTGTTAATGAGTTCCTGGTATTGTTGACCATTCCTCTTTACAAAACAATTCCAGTTCAGTTAAGTTTGATGGTCGCTGAGCATGGACAGCCCGCTTCACAACATCCCACAGATGTTCAATGATATTCAGGTCTGGGGACTGGGATGGCCATTCCAGGACATTGTAATTGTTCCTCTGCATGAATGCCTTAGTAGATTTGGAGCGGTATTTTGGATCATTGTCTTGCTGAAAGATCCATCCCCGGCGTAACTTCAACTTTGACACTGATTCTTGAACATTATTCTCAAGAATCTGCTGATACTGAGTGGAATCCATGCGACCCTCAACTTTAACAAGATTCCCGGTGCTGTCATTGGCCACACAGCCCGAAAGCATGATGGACCCTCCCCAAATTTGACAGTGGGTAGCAAGTGTTTTTCTTGGAATGCTGTGTTTTTGTGGCGCCATGCATAACGCCTTGTTGTTTAACCAAATAACTCAATCTTTGTTTCATCAGTCCACAGGACCTTCTTCCAAAATGAGACTGGCTTGTCCAAATGTGCTTTTGCATACCTCAGGCGACTCTGTTTGTGGCGTGCATGCAGAAACGGCTTCTTTCGCATCACTCTCCCATACAGCTTCTCCTTGTGCAGTGTGCGCTGTATTGTTGACCGATGCACAGTGACACCATCTGCAGCAAGATGATGCTGCAGGTCTTTGGAGGTGGTCTGTGGATTGTTCTGGACTGTTCTCACCATTCTTCTTCTCTGCCTTTCTGATATTTTTGTTGGCCTGCCACTTCTGGCCTTTACAAGAACTGTCCCTGTGGTCTTCCATTTCCTTACTATGTTCCTCACAGTGGAAACTGACAGGTTAAATATCTGAGACAACTTTTTGTATCCTTCCCTTGAACAACTATGTTGAACAATCTTTTTTTTCAGATCATTTGAGAGCTGTTTTGAGGAGCCCATGATGCAAGTCCTCAGAGAAGATGCAACTAGGAGAACAACTTGCAATTGGACACCTGAAATAGCTTTTCTCATGACTGTGACTTCCCTGTACCAGTACGCCCGAGATCCGAGTACCTCGACCCTTGTGGCCCCTGACAACTTTGGCGTCTACGAACAGGATCGAACCTACCTGTGAACTACAGGTATAGACTTTACCTCTCGGAAGAATTTTCCCCGCCATTTTCTACTGGGCCCAAAATGGCGGGTTCAGCAATGTGAACGACAGGGGCGTAGGGTCGGTGTGTGCATCTGTGTGGGTGCTTTGTCAACCGTCTTGCCTTCCCTTTGTGGTCACCTGGTCGCAGGGGCGCCACATCTGTGTCTTTTTTAACTCTATACTAGCCAGGTTAGCAATGGCGGTCTCCATGACTAACCCCTGGGCTAGATAATAGCTGTCAATCCACAGCAGACATCAACAGCATTAACCTATTAACCTGACTGGCACTGCAGCAGGGCAATCAAAAAGAGAAGGGTAAAGCATCAGAATTGACTCATCTGATGAAGGCGCCATATCTCGGGTGGCTGTGAGCTTTTATATTTGGGCTGGGAAGAGCTAAATAACCATGGCCCTTTCCACCTTGCTAACACCAGTCCCCAGCTGTCAGCTTTGCCTCGACTAGTTATCAAAAATAGATGGGGTGCCTGTGCCATTTTGTAAATTATTTATTTAAATAATTTAAAGAAAAACGACATGTATCTACTTTATTTTTGATAACCAGCCAAGTTAAAGAAGACAGTTGAGGGATGCAGCCCGCAGCTGTCTGCTTTATCTGCGCTGGTTATCAAAAATAGGTGGGAGCTAATGAAATTTTTTTTATTTATGCCATATCCAGATTTTTTGCACTACAACAATTCTACGGCCATTTTTCAGCACAGAACTTCATGTCCCCATTGACTTATTTGGGGTTTGGCATACCGAGTCAATTTCAGGTCAATTCAAGGACCCAAACCAAATTTTTTTTTAAAGTCTGGCCGAACCTGAACATCCACAAGCGTACTTAATGCAAAACTGAAGAGAAAAATTCTAAAATGAGAGAATACATAGTATAAAGACGAGCGCTGAACTGATCTCATAATCTATACTCAGAAAACATCATCTCTGCAATGGGCTCCCGACAATCTATAAAGACTGTTATCAGGGTAAAATATAATAATAAATAATTATGTTTATATGGCGCCAACATGTTCTGCTGCACTTTACAATTCAAAGGGGACATGTACAGACAATACAGAGTAACATAATTCACCAGATATCAAGAGGAGTGAGGTTCCAGTTTACAAGCTACATACAATCTATCTTATATATAAAACCCGAAGGCCACTTCCTGAAAAGGCGAAGGCCACTTCCGTGATGGCCTTCGCCCAGGGCTGGTGACGTCAGCCAGTGCAGGGCCCCCCTGCTACAGGCAGCGGCACAGGAACGTTCCGACCTCGGAAGTTCCGTGTGCCCTACAGCCTCTCCCCTCCACCCTCTGCCCTCCAGACATGCCGGGCGCCTGGAGAGGAGGGAGGGCGGGACTTCCTCTCCTGCAGCTCTGCCCGCCCCTCCTCTCCTGCTACAGTACAGCTGATTCCCGGCCCGTGGTGAGTCTGCCCTGCCGGCTCCAGCAGCCTCTGCCCTACCGGCTCCAGCTGCCTATGCCCTCCAACCTCCTCGCTCTGCCTCCCTCCAGCCTCCTCTGCCCTGCCTCTGCCCTCCAGCCTCCTCTGCCTCCCTTGCCTGCCTCTGCCCTCCAGCCTCCTCTGCCCTGCCTCTGCCCCACTTCTGCCCTGGCCTCTGCCCTCCAGCCTCCTCTGCCCTGGCCTCTGCCCTCCAGCCTCCTATGCCCTCCCTCTGCCCTGGCCTCTGCCTCCAGCCTCCTCTGCCCTGGCCTCTGCCCTCCCCCAGCCTCCTCTGCCCTGCCCTCTGCCTCAGCCTCTCTGCCCTGCCTCTGCCCTCCAGCCTCCTCTGCCCTGGCCTCTGCCCTCCGCCTCTCTGCCCTCCCCTCTGCCCTGGCCTCTGCCCTCCAGCCTCCTCTGCCCTGGCCTCTGCCCTCCAGCCTCCTCTGCCCGGGCCCTCTGCCCTCCAGCCTCCTCTGCCCTCCAGCCTCCTCTGCCCTGGCCTCTGCCCTCCAGCCTCCTCTGCCCTGGCCTCTGCCCTCCAGCCTCCTCTGCCCTGGCCCTCTGCCCTCCAGCCTCCTCTGCCCTCCGCCTCTGCCTCCTAGCCTCCCCTCCAGCCTCCTCTGCCTGGCCTCTGCCTCCAGCCTCCTCTGCCCTGGCCTGCCTCGCCCCCCCCTCCCCCCCCCTCTCGCCCTCCCCTCCTCTGCCTGCCTCTGCCTCCAGCCTCCTCTGCCCTGGCCTCTGCCCTCCAGCCTCCTCTGCCCTGGCCTCTGCCCTCCAGCCTCCTCTGCTCTGGCCTCTGCCCTCCAGCCTCCTCTGCCCTGGCCTCTGCCCTCCAGCCTCCTCTGCCCTGCCCTCTGCCCTCCAGCCTCCTCTCCCTGTCTTCTGCCCTCCAGCCTCCACCCTCCAGCCTCCACTCTGCTCTCCCTGTCCTCTGCCCTCCAGCCTCCGCTCCCCTCTCCCTGTCCTCTGCCTTCCAGCCTTCGCTCTCCTCTCCCTGTCCTCTGCCCTCCAGCCTCCGCTCTCCTCTCCCTGTCCTCTGCCCTCCAGCCTCCTCTCTCCTCTTCCTGTCCTCTGCCCTCCAGCCTCCGCTCTCCTCTCCCTGTCCTCTGCCCTCCAGCCTCCACTCGCTTCTCCCTGTCCTCTGCCCTCCAGCCTCCGCTCTCCTCTCCCTGTCCTCTGCCCTCCAGCCTCTGCTCTCCTCTCCCTGTCCTCTGCCCTCCAGCCTCCTCTCTCCTCTTCCTGTCCTCTGCCCTCCAGCCTCCGCTCTCCTCTCCCTGTCCTCTGCCCTCCAGCCTCCGCTCTCCACTCCCTGTCCTTTGCCCTCCAGCCTCCGCTCTCCTCTCCCTGTCCTCTGCCCTCCAGCCTCCGCTCTCCACTCCCTGTCCTCTGCCCTCCAGCCTCAGCTCTTCTCACCCCTCCATATGCAATGTACAGTATGTGTGTATATGTGTGTATGTACGCACTTCCGTCACTTTGTCCACACTTCCCTCAACTTTGTACACACACACACATACACACACACACACTCCGCTATACTTACCACCGGCCCTGCGTCCGCTGCCTGGATCCTCAGTCGACATGTCGCTGCCCCCAAACTACTGGATCCAATATAGCGTCCAAGATGTCTCGCAACACTACCCGGACAACATATTGGATCCAGTAGTCCGGGGGCGGCGACATGTCGACTCAGGATCCAGGCGGCGGGGAAGACGCAGGGTCGGTGGTAAGTATAGCGGAGTGTATGTGTGTGCTTACCACTCTGCCCACGGCGCTGCGCTGACCACTCTGCCCACGCCGCTGCGCTGACCACTCTGCCCACGGCGCTGCGCTGACCACTCTGCCCACGGCGCTGCACTGACCACTCTGCCCACAGCGCTGCGCTGACCACTCTGCCCACGCCGCTGCGCTGACCACTCTGCCCATGCCGCTGCGCTGACCATATCTCACCGCACTCACTGCTAACCACTGAGCCACCCCACTCACTGCTAACCACTGAGCCACTGCACTCACTGCTAACCACTGAGCCACTGCACTCACTGCTAACCACTGAGCCACTGCACTCACTGCTAACCACTGAGCCACTGCACTCACTGCTACCCACTGAGCCACTGCACTCACTGCTAACCACTGAGCCACTGCACTCACTGCTAACCACTGAGCCACTGCACTCACTGCTACACACTGAGCTACCGCACTCACTGCTAACCACTGCGCCACCGCACTCACTGCTAACCACTGTGCCACCGCACTCACTGCTAACCACTGAGCCACCGCACTCACTGCTAACCACTGCGCCACCGCACTCACTGCTAACCACTGAGCCAGCGCACTCACTGCTAACCACTGAGCCACCGCACGCAGTACTAACCACTGAGCCACCGCGCAGTGCTACCCACTGAGCCACCGCGCAGTGCTACCCACTGAGCCACCGCGCAGTGCTAACCACTGAGCCACCATATACTGTGCTAACCACTGAGCCACCATATACAGGGCTAACCACTGAGCCACCATATACAGTGCTAATCACTGAGCCACCATATACAGTGCTAACCACTGAGCCACCTCTATACACACAATTAATTTCACCGCACTCCCCTAACTATTACTAAATAAACTATATATGGATTCTAGACTACCCGATTCTTTAGAATCGGGCTGCCATCTAGTGAGACTATAATCCATAATTACAAGTAGCATGAAACTTCTATTAAAATTTTATGTGATGTTATGCATTTAAGATTTTACAACACAATTTATACACTTTGCCTGTAAAAAAAGCCACAGTATTGTAATACTGCCCCTATGTACAAGAATACAACTACTATAATACTGCCCCTATGTACAAGAATATAACTACTATAATACTACCCCCTATCTACAAGAATATAACTACTATAATACTGCTCCTATGTACAAGAATATAAGTACTATAATACTGCCCCTATATACAAGAATATAACTACTATAATACTGCCCCTATGTACAAGAATATAACTACTATAATATTGCCCCTATGTACAAGAATATAACTACTATAATACTGCCCCTATGTACACGAATATAACCACTATAATACTGCTACTATGTACAAGAATATAACTACTATAATATTGCCCCTATGTACAAGAATATAACTACTATAATATTGCCCCTATGTACAAGAATATAACTACTACAATACTGCTCCTATGTACAAGAATATAACTACTATAATACTGCCCCTATGTACAAGAATATAACTACTATAATACTGCTCCTATATACAAGAATATAACTACTATAATATTGCCCTATGTACAAGAATATAACTACTACAATACTGCTCCTATGTACAAGAATATAACTACTATAATACTGCCCCTATGTACAAGAATATAACTACTATAACACTGCTCCTATGTACAAGAATATAACTACTATAATACTGATCCTATGTACAAGAATATAACTACTATAATACTGCCCCTATGTACAAGAATATAACTACTATAATACTGCCCCTATGTACAAGAATATAACTACTATAATACTACCCCTATGTACAAGATTATAACTACTATAATACTGCCTCTATGTACAAGAATACAACTCCTATAATACTGCTCCTATGTACAAGAATATAACTACTATAATACTGCTCCTATATACAAGAATATAACTACTATAATACTGCCCCTATGTACAAGAATATAACTACTATAATACTGCTCATATACAAAAATATAACTACAATAATACTGCCCCTATATACAAGAATATAACTACTATACTACTGTCCCTATATACAAGAATATAACTACTATAATACTGTCCCTTCGTACAAGAATATAACTACTATAATATTGCTCCTATGTACAAGAATATACCGTAACTACTATAATACTACACCTATGTACAAGAATATAACCACTATAATACTGCTGCTATATACAAGAATATAACTACTATAATACTGCTCCTATATACAAGAATATAACTACTATAATACTGCCCTATGTACAAGAATATAAACTACTATAATACTGCCCCCTATGTACAAGAATATAACTACTATAATACTGCTCCTATATACAAGAATATAACTACTATAATACTGCCCCTATGTACAAGAATATAAACTACTATAATACTGCTGCTATATACAAGAATATAACTACTATAATACTGCCCCTATGTACAAGAATATAACTACTATAATATTGCCTCTATGTACAAGAATATAACTACTATAATACTGCCCCTATGTACAAGAATATAACTACTATAATACTGCCCCTATGTACAAGAATATAACTACTATAATATTGCCCCTATGTACAAGAATATAACTACTACAATACTGCTCCTATGTACAAGAATATAACTACTATAATACTGCCCTATGTACAAGAATATAACTACTATAATACTGCTCCTATATACAAGAATATAACTACTATAATATCTGCTCGTATGTACAAGAATATAACTACTACAATACTGCACCTATATACAAGAATATAACTACTATAATACTGCCCCTATATACAAGAATATAACTACTATAATACTGCTCGTATGTACAAGAATATAACTACTATAATACTGATCCTATGTACAAGAATATAACTACTATAATACTGCCCCTATGTACAAGAATATAACTACTATAATACTGCCCCTATGTACAAGAATATAAACTACTATAATACTGCCCCTATGTACAAGAATATAACTACTATAATACTACCCTATGTACAAGATTATAACTACTATAATACTGCCTCTATGTACAAGAATACAACTACTATAATACTGCTCCTATGTACAAGATTATAACTACTATAATACTGCCCCCACGTACAAGAATATAACTACTACAATACTGCTCCTATGTACAAGAATATAACTACTATAATACTGCCCTATGTACAAGAATATAACTACTATAATACTGCTCCTATATACAAGAATATAACTACTACAATACTGCTCCTATGTACAAGAATATAACTACTATAATACTGATCCTATGTGCAAGAATATAACTACTATAATACTGCCCCTATGTACAAGAATATAACTACTATAATACTGCCCCTATGTACAAGAATATAACTACTATAATACTGCTCCTATGTACAAGAATATAACTACTATAATACTGCTCCTATATACAAGAATATAACTACTATAATACTGCCCCTATGTACAAGAATATAACTACTATAATACTGCTCTATATACAAAAATATAACTACATATAATACTGCCCCTATATACAAGAATATAACTACTATACTACTGTCCCTATATACAAGAATATAACTACTATAATACTGTCCCTTCGTACAAGAATATAACTACTATAATATTGCTCCTATGTACAAGAATATACCGTAACTACTATAATACTACACCTATGTACAAGAATATAACCACTATAATACTGCTGCTATATACAAGAATATAACTACTATAATACTGCTCCTATATACAAGAATATAACTACTATAATACTGCCCCTATGTACAAGAATATAACTACTATAATACTGCCCCCTATGTACAAGAATATAACTACTATAATACTGCTCCTATATACAAGAATATAACTACTATAATACTGCCCCTATGTACAAGAATATAACTACTATAATACTGCTGCTATATACAAGAATATAACTACTATAATACTGCCCCTATGTACAAGAATATAACTACTATAATATTGCCTCTATGTACAAGAATATAACTACTATAATACTGCCCCTATGTACAAGAATATAACTACTATAATACTGCCCCTATGTACAAGAATATAACTACTATAATATTGCCCCTATGTACAAGAATATAACTACTACAATACTGCTCCTATGTACAAGAATATAACTACTATAATACTGCCCCTATGTACAAGAATATAACTACTATAATACTGTTCCTATATACAAGAATATAACTACTATAATACTGTCCCTATATACAAGAATATAACTACTATAATACTGTCCCTTTGTACAAGAATATAACTACTATAATATTGCTCCTATGTACAATAATATACCGTAACTACTATAATACTGTTCCTATGTACAAGAATATAACCACTATAATACTGCCCCTATGTACAAGAATATAACTACTATAATACTGCTCCTATATACAAGAATATAACTACTATAATACTGCCCCTATGTACAAGGATATAACTACTATAATACTGCTGCTATATACAAGAATATAACTACTATAATACTGCTCCTAAATGCAAGAATATAACTACTATAATACTGCTCCTATATACAAGAATATAACTACTATAATACTGCCTCTATGTACAAGAATATAACTACTATAATACTGCTCCTATATGCAAGAATATAACTACTATAATACTGCTCCTATATACAAGAATATAACTACTATAATACTGCCTCTATGTACAAGAATATAACTACTATAATACTGCCCCTATGTACAAGAATATAACTACTATAATACTGCCCCTATGTACAAGAATATAACTACTATAATACTGCTCCTATATACAAGAATATAACTACTATAATACTGCTCCTATGTACAAGAATATAACTACTATAATACTGCTCCTATGTACAAGAATATAACTACTATAATACTGTCCTCTATGTACAAGAATATAACTACTATAATACTGCCCCTATGTACAAGAATATAACTACTATAATACTGCCCCTATGTACAAGAATATAACTACTATAATACTGCCCCTATGTACAAGAATATAACTACTATAATACTGCTCCTATATACAAGAATATAACTACTATAATACTGCTCCTATATACAAGAATATAAACTACTATAATACTGCCCCTATGTACAAGAATATAACTACTATAATACTGCTCCTATGTTCAAGAATATAACTACTATAATACTGCTTCTATGTACAAGAATATAACTACTATAATACTGCTTCTATGTACAAGAATATAACTACTATAATACTGCTCCTATATACAAGAATATAACTACTATAATACTGCCCTATATACAAGAATATAACTACTATAATACTGCCCCTATGTACAAGAATATAATTACTATAATACTGCTCCTGTATACAAGAATATAACTACTATAATACTGCCCCTATGTACAAGAATATAACTACTATAATACTGCCCCCTATATACAAGAATATAACTACTATAACACTGCCCCTATATACAAGAATATAACTACTATAATACTGCCTCTATGTACAAGAATATAACTACTATAATACTGTCCTCTTTGTAAATTATTATTTGTCTTATAATGTGAATCTGCCAGCCTAGTCTAAGCCTGCACTTTATTATTACTGACTTTTTGTAAACCACATTTATTCTGCCATTATTTCTGCCATTTATTGTGTGTCAATCATTTTTATGGACCGTGGAAAACTGAGCCAGAAATGCTTTCTTGGACCTTGGTGATCGGTGATGTCCAGGGTTTTCTGCCCTCTAATAACTAAAGCGTATAGAGCATTTGTTAATTTGATTTTATTACTTGCATGAAATAATAGTTTAGGCAGCTGAAGATCGCTTTCTATATATTGTATGATTTCACATGCTGGGGAACACCTGTTTTTGTCGTAAAGAAAAATGTAACAGAATGTAATTGTGCCAAAATAATGACATAAATGAATACACAACTACTCTATAAGTCTGTTCAGTTCAGGATAGAGTTGAGCCCAAAAATCCTCAGGACTAATTTTGGGTGAACCCAAACTATAAAGTTTGGGGTCCGTACCGGACTTACCATCCATGCCAAAAACAGAAACCAAATGCACTTACAGGATGCAGTCAGACCCCAATTGTGAAGCAAGCCCAGCTGCAGGCTGATAAATCACCTCTACCAGCAAGATGTGGGAGGCGAGCTGCCATGCATATACTAGGCCTGCATAGAGCACTGTGATGAATATTGTTTCATATCCCCCATATTCCATCCAGAAAGCAATTTGAAGGCATCTCACTCATAAAGAGATAAGCCCCCACCCTTCTGAAAGGCAGAAGTCATTCATCTGACAAATGGCAGAGTAATTAGCACCTAGCTACAAGCCAACTGTCCACACAACAGGACTCATCCTTAACTTTGATGTGGTAATCAGGTAGATGTATGGAGCTTCCTCAGAACTGGAGTTATGCCAAAAGGTGACACGTCCAATATCCTGTAAGGCCAGTGGCAGAGGGAATCCAGGCAGACAAGACGGAGCCGTGACTATAACCTTAATATTTCATGAGCCATGCTGTCTATGAACATGGCAAGCGTAGATCCATGATCGTGACGTCTAGGCGGTGACAAGCATGGTATTCACATGGATGTAGGATAACTGTAAGCCATCTAAACAGGATATTGGCTAGTAGGGTGTTCTCAGAGTAGGCATGTTTCCCATCCAGACGAAGATAAAATCATAACTAAAAATATGAAAGTATTATCTTCCGTCTGCGATGCCCATGGACACGGCTAGGTCAGCTTATAGAATCTGGGTGTCCATATCTCCCCTCAGAGGGGTGGGAGTTGTGAGACATCCCAGAGGTGTGAGATGGGTGGAGACAGGGGCAGCCCATGATGTATAAAACTCATCTGCCCCATCTCCACCTGGTATTTCTTCTGAATGGGCATTTTTCCACCAAGGCCAGAGATTACCCAAGGAACAGACTGGTGCCACGCCGCCCTTGTGGTGCCATCAGCACTAAGGTAACTGATCACGTGTATGTAATTCTGTGTATTCCATTCCTCCTTTTATTGGCATATCTGACTGTAATATTTGTAACATCTGAATAATAACTGTAAATATTAATATCTAGTGTACCATTAGGGTGATTAAATATATAAATTTAATCTTGAGTTGCTCTGTTCATCTTGATCACGATTCCCACGTCCGTGTGCTCATATAATGCTACCTGGGTTGGTTTCTGACCCAATATAAGCCCGACCACGGACCGGACTTATATTAAACCAGAAGCTGGTGGCAGCATTTGTGCTTGGGGTTATTCAGGGCCTCTGGCAGTGACGGGGTGGAGGAGATTATATGTGCTTCTAGCTGCGGGCTAGAAGGCATATACCACACTCACTGAGAGGTGCCTTAATAAACCAGCACAGGCAAGGCAGCTGCGGCCCTTCTTTATCCTCAGGCAGTTCTCTGACTGACCTGGGTTTAACAGGAGGCGCTGTGGAGCTGCCAGGTTTGGAGGCCGATTCACCACAAGCACCATTCACACTGATACATATGATGCAGAGTGTCTGAAAGCTACCCAACCGCTCTGCTGCCTGAGCATTGGGCCGCACAGTACGATGCTTCTGCACCACTAGATGAATGGCACCCCTATGGGCCCAACTGCGCCCTGGATGGATAAAAAAGTGCAAAAGTTTTTTATATGATAAATAAAAAACCTTTATAGATGGGATTTTGGTTCATGTGTTGGCCCTGATGGGTCATCAGCTTAAATGTCTTGGGCCAACACATGAACCAAAATCCCATCTATAAAGGTTTTTTATTTATCATATATAAAACTTTTGCACTTTTTTATCCATCCAGGGTGCAGCTGGGCTTGCTCCACAATTGGGCTCTGACTGCGTCCTGTAAGTGCATTTGGTTTCTGTTTTTGGCATGGATGGTAAGTTTTCTGATGCTGCTTTTTTTCTAGTAGTTTTTGGTCCTTATCAGGGATGATGGTGTTTCTGTTTGGGTTTTGCTGCCTGCATAAAGCTTGGTGAATGGCTGAATCTGTGTGTGCACTTTCTGTCCAATCACAGGAATGCCAAGTACTGGCATGACTGGGAATGGTCACTGTACGTTGAAAGAAAAATAAATATTTAAAAAAGGCATGGGGTTACCCGTATTTTGATACCAGATAAACACAAAACAATGTGTAGACAAAGCCTCCAGCTGTCTACTTATCTTGGCTGGGTATCAAAATATGGGGGATCCCACACAATTATTTTTATTTATTTACATAAATAATTTAAAAAACTGCATGGGGTTCCCTACAATTTTGATACCCTGCCAAGATAAAGCATACAGCTTGGGGCTGGTAATCTCAGACTACAGAGTCCTATAGTTATTGGGCCCTTCCAAGCCTAAAAATAGCAGCCACCGAATTGGCACATCTATTAGATGCACCAATCCTGGTGCTTTACTTGGCTCATCCTAGGTCAGTTTTCATAATAAATTAATAAATGAAAACGAGTGAGGTTCAACAGGTTTTAATACCAAGGGCAGATAAAGTAGCTGGAGGCAAGTATTCTAAGGCTGGGGAGTCACATGGTTATTGGGCCCTCTCCAGCGTAAAAATAGCAGCCCCTGAAATGATGCATCCATTAGATGCACCAATCCTGACACTTTACCTGTCTCATCATGATTGCCCTGGAGCAGTGGCAATTTGGGTAATATAAGGGGATAAAGCCTAGATCAGTTTTCATAATAAATGAAAATGAGTTGCAATGGAGTTGCAGCCCGCAGCTGTCTGCTTATTTTGCCTAAGTATCAAAATAAGGAGGATCAAACACAATTTTTTGTATTTATTTAAATTATTTAAAAAAAAACTGCATTGGGTTTCCTCCAAGTTTGATACCCAGCCAAGATAAAGAAGACAGCTTGGGGCTGGTAATCTCAGGCTAGGGAGACCCATGGTTATTGGGCCCTTCCAAGCCTAAATATAGCAGCCGCCGAATTGGCACATCTATTAGATGCACCAATCCTGGTGTTTTACTTGGCTCATCCTAGGTCAGTTTTCATAATAAATGAACAAATGAAAACGAGTGGGGTTCACCAGATTTTAATACCAAGGGCAGATAAAGCAGACAGCTTCAGGCTGCTGCCCCCAGCTGTCTTCTGTATCTTGGCTACGTATCAAAATACAGGGTTCCCGCACAAATTTTTTATTTAATTAAATTATTTTAAAAAACTACATGGGGTCCCCCCAATTTTGATACCCAGCCAAGATAAAGCAGACAGCTTGGGGATGGTAATCTCATGCTGGGGAGTCCCATGGGCCTCAGAATTGGTGCATCTGTTAGATATACCAATCCTGAATGAATGAAATGGCACCAACCTCGTCAAGTAACGTGCAGCACTTTCACCACTGGTTTGAACCCGTTGAAGTTCTAACGAACGAAACGATCGTCGTCCTCCTGGGCACCCCACTGTCCTCTCCCACCCCTCACTGTTTGGCCTCATGGCCAGTACTGGTTTTTGATGAAGCACATATGAAATAAAGTTGAAGATTCCACTGTCGGTGAGTGCTGCCGTTTCTTCTATTATCTGATGAAGTGAACAAATCCTGGCTCTTTACTAGCTCATCCTGATTGCCCTGAAGCAGTGGCAAGCGGGGTGATATAAGCAGATAAACCCTAGGTCAGTTTTCTGTGGGCGTTTGATGGGAACCTTGAGTACTCACCACATGAGAGTGATCGGTGCATCGGTATTATGCACTAGTGTTGCCTTTATCACTGGTACAATGGATATCAGACCTTGAGCACCACTGACGATCTTCCACGGCTCCTCTTTTGATTAGCTGACCTAGATTGGCGTCATGTGTATGTAAAGTAAAAATGCAACAGAAAAGTATTATATGTTCCAAAAATATGTACAAAAAATGATTTGAAATGCAAAAGTCAGACCTTACACAGCCAGAAAATACCGACGTTGCGGCTCTCGGAATGAGGTGAGAAAAATAATCTGATGGCTTGATTTTCCTGACATGTGTTTTCCATTTGCAGATATTAGGACGAGATGCGATTTCGATCCTGTAAATTATCAGGCATGTTCCCTAATGATACATTTTTATCATGTATTATTCAATAAGAAATGATGAGCCAGGCCCGTAGTGTCACATTAGGCTCCGTCCATCAAATCTTTTTCCTCTTCTTCTGAGTAGATCCATTACTCTCGAGGCTCTAGATGTTCCACATATCTGGATCGTAGTGAGATTCCACTTACGGAAATACTTCACATTCTTCTCCAATCCATTAAGTTATTGCAAAAAAAAAAAAACGTTTAACGGAGCATTCATAGAAAGCGGAACACAAGGGCGCCAAAAAAATGCCATAACCGTAATGTGCTGCGCGGAGAACGAAGGTTCTATCATGCCCCAGGAAATCTGAGCCTTACAGTAAAAGTGGTCCCGTAAGAAAACTTCAGTGCGGAAGGGCCGTAAAATTATAGTGCTCCGAGCGAATAAGGGTCATAAATATTTGATATTTAATCATTTTATGGCTGCTTGTAATTCAAAGCTTTCGAAAGATTACAATTTATACTGGAGTGAACGTCCTCGTCTTCTAGGCAAAGTCTACGGAAAAAGTATGACGGAAAGTTCTATCTTCTTAATAAGATTAAAAAAATCTCACTTCTAAATCTTCGAAAAAATGATCAGCTAAGTGAAGCTGCTGTATAATGATCATTCTGCTACATTATACGATTATCTAGTGTGTCCACTTTTTGCTCTTGATTTTATTCTCGCCGCTCCCTTGACTATTTTGCTTTTTGGATTTTTATTATCAGCCATACGGATCCGGAGATATGGTTCCTCGGTGTTCAGTGCTCATTTTTTTTTAGTTTGTATGAAAAGGGCGTGGCTCACATTATGCAGAACAGTCTAAGACCCGCCCCAGAGGATCCTGTAAGCCATACCCCCTTAGCAAAGACTATAAAAAAAGGTACTGCTTTTAATGCCTATATCTCTGGACCATTGTTATGAGCATGGCACGTCCTGTTGTCTCCTCTAGGGGACATGAGCTCTGAAAGTTTCAGCGATTAATTAATCAAAGGCTGAATATGATAGCACAACGCTCACTCGTGTAAACAAAACTATAAAAGAAAATAAAAATTGATATTTACCTGATTTTTAAGGAATTAAAGGGTGAGTGTATGTGCGCAATGTGGTTGAGTTTTACCTATAAAATGCCGAAACAAACTTGAGAGGATGTTGTTTTGTGAATTGCTTGAAGATGAAGAACTAAGGACTTAAACAATTAGTATATTTAGCTAATTCCTATAGCTTATTTTATATTGTCATATAAGCTGTTATTCTCATTCAACACAACTTTGCTCACTTATCATTAATACTGCAGCTGGTGGATAATATACAATTATACAAATCTACCATATACTACTGTGGCACCCCTGCGGTTCGGTCACCACTATGGTCCTACATCTAATAGGTGTGGCATCTTGCACATCAGTAAGAAGGGAAACCTTTGCTGTGACCCACAAGACACACCTAACACTATCCGAACTCCAGACCAGGGAGATGATGAGAGGAAGAGACTCTGATTCAGAGCAGTCCCCATCTACTGCCTGGAGGGAGGAGTTAGGTGGGAGGCAGTAAAGGAGAGAATCCTAGAGAAGTCAGGAGCTACAAAAGAGCCAGGACAGACACTTGGAGTGCAGTGCTGGTCATAGTTCCGAGGACCCGAATCTGCTGCAGCAGAGGTACCAGCCCCAATTTGGTCTGGATATGTTCTGGTCCAGCCAAGAAACTGGAGGTCACTGAGCTGCATGTATAGTAACTACAATAGTGGATCCTCTCAAGGCTAAGGAATTAGATAGGGTCAAGAGGACTTGCAAGGAAGTCGCTCAGAGGACCCGCAGTCACCTGCCTACTGGGACTGGCAACCACAGGACACTAGGAGGACAAGAGGTAGCAGTGTCAGAGAGAAAAATGGCAGGAAAGATATTATCTGTGTCATCTCAAGGTGAACCCGGCTAACCTATGAGCTGGCCAGGCTGCAATTCTGGTGAATATAGTATCCCGGCTGGGTTGTGTCTGCACCAGAACCAAGTAAAAGGGTAAGAATTGCAGAACCCTGTGTGTTGTCTGGTCCTTCCTGCGCCTCTCTGAACCCCCAGTACCTTCAGCTACTACAACCATCATCATCATCATCATCCTTTCACCACCACTACAGCCCGTCTGAGGGGAGTGCTCCAACTAGCTGCTTGACCATCTACCCCTGGGGACTATTATAAGCAGCGCTGGTCATCCCTGACCAGAAACATCAGATGGCGTCACAACAAAAATTCTTACATCCCCTGTAGATATCCCCTTTTTCACATGTCCGGTCCGGGACCCGACTTCTGGGAACGCCACCATGAACTGTTGCCCCGACCCTTGCGACCGCGACACTAATATTGTTATTACTTTTACTTCTATCGAACACTCCTCATCATATGTATTAATGTGAATGGCGTCCTATGCAAACCTAACCTGTGCATAGCAAGTCACCTCCCACAAGTTTTTGTAGGTTGACGGTGATTGTTATCTGCTCCGTGCACCTGGGTTTGCTCCATTTAATGGGATCTCACTGCATCCTGCTAAGTGCTGTGTTGGTTTTTGTTTTCGGCTGCTGATGGTAAAGACACAACCTTGCACCAGATGCAGGACAATAAATCCTACTGCAGAATCGATTAGAGTCCATGGAGACTGGATGGGGTTGACACTCTGGGAGAATAATGGCTTAATGGAGGTTCCTAAGACATTCAGTCCAGAGTATCTTATACTGACGAGCAAATCTCTTTTTCTAGTGGAACATTTTTGCGGTTTGCCATCACCCCCCTCTCTACGTGTGGATTAGCTTCAGAGGGTGCGCCTACTTTTGTTGCCTTTTTTACTTTCCCGTAGTGATAGCTGTCTCAGGTAGCCTCCTGCTTGTGGTTTATCGCTCTCGAGGTGGTAGATGTTAGCGGGTCTCACGTCAAAGATCACACTGGTGGCTTCCTGTTTTTGGGTGGTAATTTTGGCAGCTATTATCTGGACTAAAGTTCACAAAATTACCTTAACCTCATTTGCAACAAAACTTGGGTTCCTTTAGAATCTGCATGATCGTTATTTGTGTTTACTTGTCACCACCATTGCTTTCCAGCCAGTTAATATGCCAAGTTTACATCTAATGGCCTTATTTTTTTAATAATATCTGGTAAGTCTAATTTAACAATGAGTCTCTAAATTATGGGAATGTAACATTATTGAGGTCAGTTGTTAGCAATCTGTAGCACTCCAGCCATAGGCGTTCACAGAACTTAGTTATAGACGTAGACATAGGCGTTCACACGACATAGTTACCAAAATTGGTGTCGGCAATCTGGGAACACATTATTCCTTCCCCTGGTCTTGCCCCAATCCCACCCATTAGGGTTGACTAAGCCATGCCCCTTACAGTCCTGGACCAGAGCTCATTGCCCAACCCAAAGTTGGTCCAGGCCTGGTAAATTTGGAACTTTTGTCAAGAATATTGTCTAGGCAAGTGAAGGACAACTGCATGTCATGACCCAATTTTTACGTTTACACAGTGGATCATCCATATGTGGGACTGTGCCTTGTCCTTCCAGTCATTTTGCGGATCAGTCTGTAAAATCAGGTCCCCGCCAAGCAATGTTATAGTCTCAGCACTTCCCTGTAAACTACTTATATTCATAAATGTTTTAGCAACGGACTATTCAACATTATATTGATTCCCAAGAGCCAATAGTTGGAAAAATACCTCTATCAGGGGTTGTCTTTCCTAATTATTTCCATAACCATTGCCTACCAGTGCCTTCTCTTTGCTGTCTGCTCTGGTCTTTGTTGATATGGCCGCAGAAGTGACACCATGTTTCCAGTTCTTGAGATAGCAGCCAATTGCAGGCTCAAAGGTAACCCAAGGTTTATGTTGATATGGCTGCAGAGGTGACACCATCTTTCCAGCCCTCGAGATAACAACAGACGATCATTGGGCTCAGCAGTGATGTCGATGTAGATGGCAAGAGATGGCATCAGGTGGTTGAGCCCACTGGCTGACTGCAAAGGTCGTGATATGGTTATGTGACATCATTGTAGCAAAGATATCAATAAATTCCAGACCTGGTCGTGGAGACCGAGGTGAGAGCCACAGAAATTCATATTTTTTATTTTCCACTGGCCAATTGGTTAGGATTGGCCTTATTAGACTTTGGGGCTCGTGTGTACATAGTACAGTGTACACTTTTCCTAGTCATTAGTCGAACCTCCTAGATACAAAGGTTATAGGACTAGATATACTGTACTGTCAGGGAGGCCTACAGGCTGCTGGAGCTGTCAATGGAACCAGAAAACACATGTCCGGTTCAGCCAGGAGCATGGTTCATAGAGCAGGTACTCATTGGAAAAGCCTGCCAAGAGTACCAAAATCGCCAAGGGAATAGAGTTGGCCATGTGGTATCTGCACAGGGTGGCTGCAGGTGTATGCCATCAATTACTGAACTATCTGTGCAACCGGCTCACACTCAGGATACAAGACTATCAGTCAGACAGATAGAAAAGGGGCACCCAGTGTACTGACATCAGTTATGGCATTACAAACTCTAGTAGAATTTGATCCTAATGTTATTAGCAAAAAGTCCTGATTCTCTCGCATGAAGAACATACACACATGTGAACGAGGCCTTAATCCGATGCCATGATATCGTGATGTCATGGTGTTGTAAGGAATAAGCAATTTTCCAATAGCAGAAATCTTGTCCAGATGCCATATCCCATATCTCATATACCATATCTTAATTAACCTGAGGAAATCACCAAATGGCCACACAATAGAGCTTCTTACAAAATGGATTTAAGTGACAATGAAAACTCCCTACTAAATATCCAAAAGGAAGACCACCTGGGGACTTTCCAGCTAGGTGTGAGAGTGAATTTTCTTTTATCTGCAGATTCAATAGAAGAGTCAATTACAGCCCAGATCAAGAGGCTCCGAGAGTGTAAAGCTTAATATTTCATGAGCCGTCACTCCTATAAATATGTCAAGCATAAATATGGGATCTAGAGATTTAGGCGCTTATTGCACAGATTTTTACATAAGTGTGCGATGATCGTAAGTACCCTAAACTTGATATTGGCCAGTGAGATACCAGCAAAGGGGTCATGTTTACCATCACCTCACAGCTAAAATCATAAACAAAAATATGAAAGCATTTTTTTCCGCCTATGACACTCCCAGACAAAGTTAAGACCCATAATAATCCTTGAAAATATTATGTCCCCACTCAGGGGGTGGAAACCATGAGACAGCCCAGGGGCAGGTGATGGGTGTGAGATAGGAAGGCCTCTTACATTATAAACATGACCCACCTCTTCTCCATATTAGTATTTCTTCTGAAGAGGCAAAATTACATCAAGCCAGAGTATACTGCAGGAACTTGGTTGGCTCCATACTGCCCCTTGTGGTGCCACCAGTATTAAGGTAACTGATCACATGTGTCTGTGATTCTGTGTGTATCTCATTTATCTTTTATTTGCATAATTAAATGTAACATTTGTAATATCTTATAATACCTGTACATATATTAATATCTAGTGTGCCAATAGGTCAATTAAATATATAAATTTAATCTTGAGTTGTCCTTTTATCTTGATCATGAATCCCCACGTCCGTGTGCTCATTTAACGCTACCTGGGTTCTGACCCAATATAAGCTTGTTCATGAACCGGACTTATATCAAATTAGGAACTGGTGGCAGCAATTAGTGCTTGGGGTTATTCAGGGCTTCTATCAGTGATGGGGTGGTGGTTATTATAAGTGCTTCTGGTCCCAGATCCAAAGGCATATATCACCCTCACTGAGAGGTGCCTTAATAAATGAGCACTAACAGGGCAGCGGCGGTCCATCTTTTATCCCCAGGCAGCTCTCTCACTGGCCTGAGCATAGAGGAGGTGCTATAGAGCTGCCAGGTTCGGTGACCAATTAGTCACAGTAGTCCAGGTTAATAGTGTTTGAGAAGTGCCCAGGGAACCATAGTGAAAGGGAGAAAATGAACTTTATTTCTCCCAAGAGCCACTGGCTTTCAGTCATAGAGGTAGGCACAGAGTGGCTACGGTCAGCACTGTTAGTGGTGGTAGTAATCAACCTACCCCCCTCCACATTGACTGACTGCCAACTCTGCACAGTCAATTGTCTTTCTATGTACTGACTGGTGAAAGAGGAAGCGTTGGAATTATGGTTTGAATGAAAGCTGTTGGCTCCCAGGAGGAATAAAGTTCACTTTGTCCGGGTAGATGGGCTTTAAATACAGCTGCCAGACACCTTCCTAACACTTCATGACAAATGTAAGGTTTTCCACACCTGCGCAAAAAATTTGGTCCACTTGGGTGCGACCAATCTTCTACTGGAGGCTGGACAAGACATTAAACCTGTGACAAACTAGTCCAATCTGATGACCCGGTAGGCTGGACCAGACAGTACACTTGTAGCAAACTAGTCCAATCTGATCACTCAGTAGTCCATGAGGTTAATGACTCACCGTAGCCGGGGGTACACGTAGCGGGCGTTGTTTCTCCTCCAGTCACGGAACCGCGCCTGCGGTGGCGTAGGCCCGGTGGTCCAGATCAATAAGGGAATGGCGGAACAGTAGGGGGTGATTTGTCTTCGTGACGCCACCTGCGGGTGTTCTGGTAACTTTACCAGCGCTGTTCGGGTCTCCGGGGGATGGTACACAGCGAGATGGAACGCTCCCCACAGGATGAGCGGGAATCCCCGGAGCCGGGAGCTGCGCAAGATGTTGTGAGGCAGCTGCGGGATGCTGCGCGCTGAATCCAGGAGTAATGTACAACCACGCACAGTCTCTTTTAGGTACCTTTACTGAATGGTAGTCAGGTACACTCGGACCGGGATAGTGAAGTTGGCACTTATGGAGTTTCACAGCAAGCAGTGTTAGGCTTCCTTTCTCTACTTCTGGTGCTAAGGTCGGGTGGATGTGGAATCCAGCCGGACCGGGCAGGGTGTTCAATGGAACTTGCTTCACCTGGTTAGCAGCACTGAGGGCACTGTAAAAGGGTCTGAGCAGGATCAGTACTCTTCCCTGGGCTCTCGTGGGTAGGTGCATCAGGTGGAACAGGTGGCTAAACCTCCTGTTGGATGTGCTGGTTCTCTGTGAGGGCTTTGTAGCTTCCACAGCTTCGGTTCCAGTCACCGGTTGATTTGGAAAGAGTTGGATTAACTCTGTATTCCTGAGAGGTGATCTCCTTCTTCCTATTATCCCAATTGCAGGGATCTCCACTGGCTAACAGGCTGGATGGGCCTAGTGTGTTCCTCATAGGGTGGAGGTTTCACACAGGCTGGCAGCTCTTGTAGCGTCTACCACACTCTTCACAGTTCTGAAGTGACTGCACACTCTGAAGTTTCTCCCTCCAAGACTCTATTTATAGGGGGAACTGGTTAGAAGTCACCAGTGTAGCTCCCCCTAGAGGCTCGGGGTGAAACCAGGTGTTCTAAGGTGTTGTTGTGTTGTTTGGTGTTTGTGGGTTTTGCTGTGCTGTTACTTTCTCCATTTGTGCTCTAAGGATTTCTGTGGTGCCCAACAGGTGCCAGGGTGCCACATTAAGGTTCAGAGAATCTTCCATAGAAAGACACAGTGTTGGTTTATCAGCTGCAATACTTGCAAAACTTTGAGCTCCCTCCCCCGGAAGTGTTTTGCTTATGGCTGTATGTGGGCGGTGAGATGAACTGCCCAGTCAGTGACTTCCAATGAACTTCGGGTCAAATTCAGCTTCAGAATTGAACTTTATCTAAAGTCCAGCTGAGCCCACATAACCCGAACTTCCACGGGTCTACTCATCACTACTCCCTATAATTATGGCTAAGGTGTCCTCTCACTATCTAGATTCACTACAGAGTGGCTGCTGCATTCCTTACCTCTGCTTTTATAAAGCCTATAATAGTTTCTTCTGATTGTGAAAGCTGTGGATAAAAAGCACGATAGGGTCTTACACCAACAAACAGAAAGTATGTGCTCAGAGCTGTTCGCTCAACTTGTGAGGTTGTGTGACCCACAACCAGTTACAGAAACCCAGACTCCACATGCACTAAGGCAGACGAGTATACGGGAACCGGATCAAGTCAGAGGAAATCACCTGCGCTGCTGTGAAAAGATCAAAGTCCAAACTGATGTCTGATAAATGAAAAGGGGGCTTATTCAATGCGTTTCCGATCAGTAGATCTCATGATGAAGTCAGGAAATGCTTTGAATAAACCACCTTTTAACTTATCATAATAATAATCTTTATTGATATAGCGCCAACATATTCCGCAGCGCTTCACAATTCAGAGGTTCATAAGAAGCCGTTATAAAAAATACCAAAATTAAAGCAAAATAATGACAGCCCTGCTCATAAGAGCTTATTTACCATGATGGTCCAGCCATCCTGAGGAAGTGGGGAATAGATAAGAGCTGCATGAGTCATCACCAGCAATTATTTGTAATGCATTTGAGTCTGGTGGAGTGGACAGGCTATATGTAAATGACTACGACTAGGGAGCATGATGGGCCGCCCTAAAAAGATGTGTTTTTAGGGAGCGCCTGAAGCTTTGTAAGTTGTGGATGGTCCTAATTTCTTGGGGCAGAGCATTCCAGAGAATTGGTGCAGCTCGGGAGAAGTCTTGGAACCGTAAATAGGAGGTTCGGATTAATGCAGATGTTACTCTAAAGTCGCTCCCAAAGCGCAGAGACAGACATCACATCACTGCTGTCGGAGCTCACCATGCTGCACCTGGGGTTGTGTGAGCGTCCTCTGGATGATGAAACCTTCTGCAATGTGTTGAATGGTGATGGCAGTTTTAGCTAATTCACACAAAGGTATTGAAAATTGTTGGATTTCACCACATTCTATTGGAATCTTGCCAATTTGCTTTATTCAATGATTATCTCCATGGCTGTTGACTTAAAGAGGAACCATTCATTTTTTAGTAAGTCTGCAGAAATGTTCTGCATCCTTATCACGGAGGAAGTGAGAATCTTCTAGAGACCTCAAAACCTCAACTTCCGACTGTGCACTGAGGGCGCGGATACATGAACCTGAGCACCAAATAAGCTGCAGTTGTCATATTAGTCACAGCTGGTGGAGTAGACTTAGTGGATACTTTACTGATAATATCACACCAGAGAGTCTCAGCACTATGTTCTTGTCTGGAGCTGATGAAGTTTATCCACTATCAACGTTATGGACATCTCGATTGTAGAGAGTTCAGTCTGAACTCTTATATGTCTCAGAGAATATTTGTATAATATATGAAGAATTCTGCAAAATGCTATTGGCTAAATCAGGATTATTGATGTGGCGCCTATCGCTGTGATCAAAAGGTGATATAGCTTTCTAACCACCTCTCCGTTGTTGTTTTCTAATTGCCTCCCTAGATCGGTGCTTTAAAGGTAAGTTGCCTGCCCCCTGTCTTATACTCACCTGCCACCATCTTAAATTCTTTCCAGTGCCCCTCCGAGCACATCGGAAGTCACAACTCAATTTATGAGTCTCGTTCTGTCCTCAATTTGGCTCTCATAGACTAAAGGGCCCGTTACACACAACAATATCGTGAATGATATCGTTGCAACGTCACCGGTTTGGTGACGTTGCAGCGATGTCGAAACAACATTGTTGTGTGTGACACATATCAACGATAAGTCGTTGATCATTGATCGTAGATATATGGCCTGGACCATAAAACTATCGTTGGTCTCCTGCTAGGCGGCCAGCATCGGCGCGTGTGACAGCAGGAGACCAACAATGAACGAGCACCCAGCACTACACAGCAAGCGCTGGGAGCTTGTAACCATGGTAAACAGCGGAAACTAAGCGTCGCGCTCAGCTTTGTTACCCGATGTGTACCCTGGTTACCAGAGTTCTCACTGGTCCTGATCGCTGGTGAGTCTGCTCTCCAGCGATCAGTTCACGATGTGGCAGCGATCCACATCGTTGGTCGGATCACTGCCACATCGCCTCGTGTATCCCGGCCTTTACATTAAGTGCATGTGACATAACTTCTGGAAGTCAACTCACATAGGCTTGCAAAGAACAATCTCTTTGTTGCAGCACCTCCACCCAACTAGTATCTGTACATACTAGAACTCCTACTGCACAGACCCTAAAGGCACCTGCACTGATTAGAACATCCCTAACCACAGGACTAGGCAATGACTGCTCAGCCCTTGCCTCTTGATAGGCCATTGAGAGTTTCTCGTAGCTCCTAGGGAACTGGAGGAGAGATGCTTAATGAAACAACTACAAAAGGGCAATCTAGGGGGTCCCAAGGCTAGTCCTTGTCCACAGGATTACCCCTGAAGGTTGGGGTGTCTGGATATCATGCCTTGCTATGCTTCTGGATGTGAATCACCTAGATATCCACCCACCCCTCCATGGGAGTGAAGTGGCAGTGGAGCAAGGAACAGGCAACTCAGGCAGGACAATAGGTATAAATAAGACTCCAGGGACGTCTCGAGAAAGTAGCTTACCTGCTGTAAGAGGGATGACATGTCTACAATACAGGAATGAGATAAATCACCATGGGAAGAATAGTTATTCTATAACTGGCATAGAGTGGGGCCAGGAATGGGTAAACTTCTTGATGACACTGCGCACGGTAGACACAGGAACATTCAGGTCTTTGGAGATGGACTTGTAGCCTTGTGATTGCTCATGCTTCCTCACAATTTGGTTTCTCAAGTCCTCAGACAGTTCTTTGGTCTTCTTTCTTTTCTCCATGCTCAATGTGGTACACACAAGGACACAGGACAGAGGTTGAGTCAACTTTAATCCATGTCAACTGGCTGCAAGTGTGATTTAGTTATTGCCAACACCTGTTAGGTGCCACAGGTAAGTTACAGGTGCTGTTAATTACACAAATTAGAGAAGCATCACATGATTTTTCTAACAGTTCCAATACTTTTGCCCACCCCCTTTCTTATGTTTGGTGTGGAATTAGATCCAATTTGGCTTTAGGACAATTCTTTTTGTGTTTTTTTATTGAAGACAAATTAAATGAAGATAATAATACCAAAGAATTTATGATTGCAATCATTTTCAGGAAGAAACTGAGTATTATCTGACAGAATTGCAGGGGTGTCAATACTTTTGGCCAACACTGTATAGCAGAAGGGAGAGACAATCACAAACTGCAGCTGGGAAAAAGGCTAAAAGAAAATTAAGCCTGCAGAGAAGGTATCATTAACCCTTTCAGCATAGAAGAGGTCATACATCAGCAAAACTACACTAATTGAGCTGTACATAGCGTCTGTGATCTATTAAACACTAAGACCTCCTGACCCCAGGTACAGAGATGACACCAGGATAAGGCACACTCATGACACTGGTCAGTCAGAAGTTATGGGCACAAGATGGCACAACTGGACCAGAGCAGAACAGAAGGTAAGACGTCGGACTTATATTTAAACAATACCCCAGAGCTGAAAAAAACCTTTTGGCCTTTATTGTTTGGGCTGAATATTGAAGTTGAGGGTTCAGAGGATAATCAGCAGTGTGTATATATGTAACTAGCGCTCTGCTGTGGTTTTTGTGCTCTTCCATTTTTGTAACTCAGGTAGACCAATGTAAAACACAACGAAGAAGAAATAAAACACAAGCAATGTCTACTGAAATTGTGACTTCAGTGAAACAGAGTGGTATGTATGGGTCAGTGTTAGAAATGAACGGATCAATCCACAGAGGATTTAGTTTGAGTCGATTGTCCTGGAATTTGTGGTTTTTTTGCCAATTTGAACATTCTGAGTTTCGATTTCCAGTTTGCTAAAAAAAAAAACTTGCCAGGCACCAATTCTCACACTGCTGAAGCATAAAGGAGCGGGATAACGTCATTTTGCAATGTCGCACAGGTCTCCCATAATGCCCTGCAGTTATGACACTTTATGGATTATTATCACGCCTTCTACATTGGTGGTCAGTACTGGAACATCACCGATCAGCAGATCCCAGAGGAGCACAGTTTATACGGCAGAGTCATTGTCCATCTCCAAAGTCACCAAGTCTCCTACAGAGTGTAAGTTTTTATGGTGAGCGAGGTCCTCTCTCTCTCCTGTAGAGTGTAAGCTCCTATAGTCAGCTGGATCCCATCTCTCTCCTGTAATATATAAATGTGGCTCTCCTGCGGTCTGGTCGCCACATTGGTAGTTGAAGTCATTGGTCCTAATGCCACATCTGAGGAGAATTCAGGTATCCTATGATGAACTCCCTATGCATGCACACACTTCCCAAACTCTGATCAATGGGCATGGCACAAAAAGGCCTGTTTTGAGCTGTGACAGATACTGATTGGATAGAGGGCTTAGCTGTAATGAGGAGGGGTGGCAACAGGAGTCATTTAGTCTTAGAAGGTGAAGGAGGGCAGAAGTCTGTGTCAGTTGTCAGGTTTAGCAGCAGTCCAAAGCTGCTACGAGGGGTGCCAGTGTCGGGCCCCTCGGGACAGGGGTACTCGGTACCGGACCGGATGGTGCCGGGGAAGTCACGGGTGGCTTGGTCCGGACCGTGTCCCGGGCTCGGCAATAAAAGGGGATTATTTACAGGGGAAATGTCAGTCGTGATGCCACCCACTATATGCGGCCAGTAAGGGGGCCGCCGCTGCTGCAGAACCTCCAGGGATGATGTAGTGGCAGCATAGATGGTATAGTTCCCGTGGGTAGAACTGTATTCCCCAGGGCAGTGATGGTATAGTCTATAAGAGGTATAGATGGTGGAGACGGGGTTAAAGGACACACACTCACGTTTGGTAGACACTGGTGCAATTCTTCTTCTTTCCCGAGGCTGCAGAGCTGACAGGCTGGTAGCAGGGGAAGCTCTCTGTGCTGAATGTAAAGCAAAGGTCACAATCAATACACAGACTCACAGTTTTGCTGTTTTCCAAAGCTTTACTGCTGATGTTATTGCAGATTATAGTCCACAGAGTCTGTAATGGGGCTGAGCTCTCTTCCCACCCTGTCCGGGGTCGTCAGCTTCCTTGTGCTGCACTGTGTGTGTGTGTGTCCTGGCTGCTGCTATTAGCTGAGCTGCTGGGACTTCTCACGTCTCTCTGTGTTCTGCTTGTACCACTTGGCTAGGCAACTTGAGTCCTCTGTGTTGTGCTGACCCCTCCGTGTTGCTTTGCACTGGTACTAGGGGCATCTAGAAATCCCACTGTTCCTGGATTCACTGTGCTGTGGGTGCCAGACACAGTAGCGGATCCGGTGTCCGTTCTGTGCGTTCTTCTAGGGCGAGTGAAGGTATCACTCCAGCTCCCAGACGTGTTCCTCAGTCTAGTTCTCCTGTTCCTCTGACCCTCACTAGGTCTGCACTAAGTTCTGCACTAACTCGTGCTCTTCACAGCCCTGCTCCGAGCTGAGCTCTCCCTCATGGGCAAGAGTATATAAGGAAGCAGGTTGTGCTCCCCCTCTTGGCCCAGAGGTGCTAGTGTTTGTCAGTGTGTAGTGGGGAGGGAACCCATGTGGTGTTATTGTGGCACATTAACCCATGGGGTGCCACACCAGGACCCCAAGCTGTCAGGACTTCATGACTGGTAGCAAACTGGAGGCTACTTGGATCCAAGCACAGTAGCCACACTGTGGGACTATCCAGGGACACAGCGACTGCCCAAGGGCTAGAGAACCGGTGTGGGTCTGGGGTCTCAACCAGCCCAAGTCACCTGCCTGCCTCGTAGTTAGCTACGAGGAAGGAAGAGGCACATGGGAAAACTAATTATCTAGTACCTCATCCCAGGGAGAAGTCAGCTGTTAGGCCATATACCCATCAATCATAGTGGTCCTAGTTCATATAAGACTGACCAGATCGCCGGCCCAGTGAAACCAATACCCTGGACCTGCTGAAGAACTGCAATACAAAGTAAAAAGGTAAAGAACAGAGACTCTTATAATCAGCAGGGTCCTCTATATCTCCTGTATAGTGTAAGGTCTTATAGTCAGCAGGATCCTCTCTCTCCTGTGTAGTGTAAGCTCTTATGGTCAGTGGGATCATCCCTCTCTCCTGTAGACTGTCAGCTCTTATGGTCAGGAGGGTCCTCTCTATCACTTGTAGAGTTTAAGCTCCTATGTTCAGTGGAGTGCTCTCTCTCCTGTATAGTTTAAGCTGTTATGGTTAGCAGGGTCCTCGCTATCTCCTGTAGAGTGTAAGCTCTTATGGTCAGCAGTGTCCCCTCTCCCTCTTGTAGAGTGTAATCTCTTATGGTCAGTGGGGTCTTCTCTCTCTCCTGTAAATTGTAAGCTCTTATGGTCAGTAGGGTCCTCTCTCTCCTGTAGAATGTAAGCTCTTATGGTCAGCAGGGTCCTCTCTCTCTCCTGTAGACTGTAATGTCTTATCATCAGCGGCGTCCTCCATGTCCTGTAAAATATAAGCTCTCATGTTCATTGGGGTCCCTTCTCTCCTGTAGAGTGTAAGTTTTTATGATCAGTGTGGACGTCTCTTTCTCCTGTAGAGTGTTAGCTCTTATGATCAGTGGAGTCCTCTCTCTCTTGTAGAGTGTAAGCTCTTATGGTTAGCAGGGTCCTCTGTCTCCTGTAGAGTGTAAGCTCTTATGATCAGTGTGACCGTCTCTTTCTTCGGTAGAGTGTTAGCTCTTATGATCAGTGGGGTCCTCTCTCTCCTGTAGAGTGTAAGCTCTTATGGGCAGTGGGATCCTCTCTCTTCCTTGTAGAGTGTAAGCTGTTTTGATCAGAGTGGCCGTCTCTTTCTTCTGGAGAGTGTAAGCTCTTAGGGACAGCAGGGTCCTCTATCTCCTGTAGAGTGTAAGGTCTTAGGGTCAGCCGGGTCCTCTATCTCCTGTAGAGTGTAAGAGCTTATTTCACCTACCAGGTGCCATCTATAATGGTGGGGTTACACGTAGCGATATCGTCCCGATATCGCATACAACGGCGCGGGAGCGCGCATTTTTTCAGCCCTTTTCCCGATATCGCATCGCCGGTTTACACGCTGCGATATCGGGAAACAACGTCCCTCCGATGTGTACGCCCACCAACCCAGTAACGACCATTTAACATGGGAGTTAATGGGTGAGGTGCGAGTACACATCGGAGTTGGGCTGTCACACGCAGCGATGCTGGTACAACGGCCATGCGATATCGGGGAGTTGAATAGCTCAACTCCGATATCGTTTTGGCATCGTTCCAGCATCGCGTTGGACGTTAAAACAGTACAACGCGCACACGATATCGGGTCCAACTCGCAACCCACGTGACTTTTTGTCGGAGTTGGGTCGGAGTTGGATGCCGATATCGCGGCGTGTAAACCCACCATAAGACTAGCTGGGTTTCCAACCGCCCAGATATTCCAGGACAGTCCCTAAAAGTCGGGCACCTTTTTACCTGTCCTTTTAAAAAAAATTAGGATGTCTGATTTTATTTAAGAAGTCGAAACGTCTGCAGATGATTCTAACTGTAATTCTCACCATTTCACAGTTTGCAGTGATTGCAGCTGATGTCTTCATATCGGGTTTATGGGCTGTAGATGGATCACTTAGAATCAGAATGATTTATTGTGGGTTTCCAATGTGTCCATACAAAATATTGTCCGTGATTTTTTGATAACCTGTCCTGAAAAAATACCAAGTCAAGTTGGCGATTCTGAACACTAAGGTCAGAAAGGCTGTGGAGCCCCTATAGGGTCCGGGTATTGATGCCACGTCTGCCCCCCTACATCATCGTCTCCGCAGAGAAGATACAGCTAAAGAAAATTATTTACCGTTCGGACACATTAGATTTTCTTTATCGTCCACAATTCTGTTCATCAGGTTTGATTTAGCGAAGCCGATAACACTTAGCCGACATTGTTTTCAGAGCATCTCATTGTGTTACATCAACTGAAGCAATAAAATCTATAAAATAGAGAATTACACGGGAAAGGGATTTGTGCTCTGCAATAAATGTAATTCATTCTAATAATCGTATCATTCGGATGCGGCACATTCTCCGGATAGATCAATGGCAGCTGAATCCAGGAAATGTTATTCTTACCTGGTAAAAAAATTGTCATCATCAAATGCTGCACTTGTAATTCTGTAAACTTCAGAGCTGGAATCTCCTAATGTTCCTCACTGGTACTGTGGAGCGTTAAGGGCTGGGGTCGCCAGCTGTGGGCCAGTAGTCAGGATCACGGTGGAAGGACCCAGTGCTGTGGCTCTGCCCACATTGAAAAGGAAAATTAAAAATGGAGAACTAAAAATAATAAAGAAATTAATCCTGTTCGTAACGCCAAAAATGTGGAGCACTAAGGGCTGGGGTACTCAGCAGCTGGGCCAGTGATCAGGATCACAGTGCCTGTGCCCAGTGCTGTGGCTCTGGCTCACATTGAAAAGGTAGAGTAAAAGTGGAGAATAATAATCATAAAGAAATAAATCCTGTTCGTAACGACAAAAATGTGGAGCACTAAGGGCTGGGGTACTCAGCAGCTGGGCCAGTGATCAGGATCACAGTGGCTGTGCCCAGTGCTGTGGCCATGGCTCACATTGAAAAGGGAGAGTAAAAATAGAGTACTAAAAATAATAAAAAAATTAATCCTGTTCGTAACGCCAAAAATGTGGAGCACTAAGGGCTGGGGTACTCAGCAGCTGGGCCAGTGATCAGGATCACAGTGGCTGTGCTCAGTGCTGTGGCCTTGGCTCACATTGAAAATGGAGAGTAAAAATAGAGAACTAAAATAATAAAGAAATAAATCCTGTTCGTAACGCCAAAAATGTGGAGCACTAAGGGCTGGGGTCCTGGCTCACTTTCAAAAGGGGAAAGTAAAAATGGAAAAAAACAAAACAAAAGAAAAATAATAAGTTTGTGACACCAGTTGGAATGTTCGGCCATTAGGTGGCCAGATAATCTCTGGGAGGTAGGTGGTATGGCTTTGAAGATGTTTAAACCTTCCCAAAGAGGGCTGGTTCCCAGGGGATGATGGGGAAGTAGTAACAATGTTGAGTACAGAGGGAAAGGAGGCGCATAAAGTCAGTCTCCTAGCTTTTAACTTTTACTAAAGATTGTTGCAGCAAACCCAGGGTTTACAAGCACCAACAGGCTTGTGGTCTGTCCTGTCTGATGAGAACAGTAGTCCACTCTGCTAGTTGAGTATAGTGACCCACTGACTCGTCCTTGTTGTAGGTTTCTAGGTGCCTTTGAGCCGTCCTTTACTTCCTCTGGTTTTTGTGGGTTACCTCCAGCCAGGTGGGTAATGTGGGCCCTCTGAGTAACCATGTTCCCAGTATCCCATGTATTACTGATACCTAGGTAAGTCCCATTAAAGTGACCTAAGTTGCAAGTGAGCATAAAACCCACTAACCTCCAGTTTCTGTCAATAGACCTTGAAAGTCTAGTAACCTAGGGCCTGGTACCCTGTTCTGTAGCTGGTGCTTCACAGCTCCCTCCAGACAGAACCTTCTCTTTTGACTTACTTGATCTTTCTACTCACTGCAGCTTACCCCTCCCTCTAACTATAGGATGAGTCACAGGTTAAGCCCGGCCTCTCAGTGCTCAACATCCTAGCTGGAGTTCAGGCTGTGTGTGAATGCTTCAGACTTACAGCAGAGGGAGCTCGAATTCCCTTTAGACCTGGCATTACAATTGATGATAATGAAATACCATTTGTGGCAGCCAAATTGCAGGGGCGCCACAATACAAGGCGCTGTCTGGTTCTTTGGCATTTTTTGAAGATTCTGGTCAGATAAACCTTCTGGATACAAAAGACCCCAAAACCTACTGAATAGAAGCATCTATTGAATTTGAGTACAGTCGTGAGCAAAAGTGTTATCACCCTTGAAATTGTTCCAGAAAATGAAGTTTTTCTCCCAAAAATTAATCACAATTCCCCATGTTTTTTATACATGTTTATTTCCTTCGTGTATGTTGGAACAGCATCAGAAATGGAGGAAAAAAGGCAAACTGGACAAAATTTCACGCACACCCCCAAAAATGGGCCAGACAAAATTGTTGGCACCTTCCATTAATATTTGGTTACACATTTGTAATAAATCCCTTTGATCAGTCGCCTCCTATAACCTCCACAAGCTTCTTCTCCTGGAGTGTCTCCTCTTCTCTATAATCTGCTCCTGGTCTTCTCAGATCTCTCCACAGGTGATCAATGGGATTTAGATTCGGTCATTGCTGACACTTCAGATCTCTCCACAGGTGATCAATGGGATTTAGATCCGGTCATTGCTGACACTTCAGATCTCTCCACAGGTGATCAATGGGATTTAGATCCGGTCATTGCTGACACTTCAGATCTCTCCACAGGTGATCAATGGGATTTAGATCCAGTCATTGCTGACACTTCAGATCTCTCCACAGTTGATCAATGGGATTTAGATCTGGTCATTGCTGACACTTCAGATCTCTCCAGTGCTTTGTTTCCTCCATTTCAGGGGCTTCTTGATATTTGGGGTCATTGTCCTGCTGGACCCATGACCTAGGACGCCCCCAGATTTCTGACACTGGCTCTACAATGTCACCCAGAATCCTTTGGCAGTCTCAGTTTTCATGATATTTTGCACACAGTCAGGACCCCCAGTGCCAGAGGCAGAAAAACAACCCAAAACATCTCTGACCTCCTCCATATGTGACTGTAGGTCCTGTGCTCTTTACTCTGACCTCCTCCATATGTGACTGTAGGTCCTGTGCTCTTTTCTCTGACCTCTTCCATATGAGACTATAGATCCTGTGCTCTTTTCTCTGACCTCCCCCATATGTGACTGTAGGTCCTGTGCTCTTTTCTATGACCTCCCCCATATGTGACTGTAGGTCCTGTGCTCTTTTCTCTGACCTCCATCATATGTGACTGTAGGTCCTGTGCTCTTTTCTCTGACCTCCCCCGTATGTGACTGTAGGTCCTGTGCTCTTTTCTCTGACCTTCCCCTATATGTGACTGTAGGTCCTGTGCTCTTTTCTCTGACCTCCACCATATGTGACTGTAGGTCCTGTGCTCTTTTCTCTGCTCTCCCCGATATATGTCTGTAGGTCCTGTGCTCTTTTCTCTGACCTTTCCCATATGTGACTTTAGGTCTTGTGATCTTTTCTTTGTTGGCCTCATTCCATTTTTGGTAAACAGTAGAATGATGCACTTTACCAAAAAACTCTATCTTGTCTCATCTCACAGGAAGCTTTCCCAGAAGGATTTTGGTTACTCCCGTACATATTGGCTTTTTTCTGTCTGTATCAGTAGTGGGATCCTCCTGCATCTACTCCATAACATTTCATCCCATTCACATGTGGACAGATAGTTTGCGCTGGTACTCATACCCCCTAAGCCTGCAAGATGGCTTAAATTTCTTTGGAACTTGACTGGGGCGGCTCATCCACCATCCAGACTATCCTGTGATACAACCTTACTTCAATTTTTCCCTGTTGTCCACGTCCGGAGAGATTAGATACAGTATGCTACAGGTTGTAAATGTCTTGATTATGTTGCGCACCGTGGATAAAGAAGCATCAAGCTCTCTGGAGATGGACTTGTAACCTTGAGATTGTTGATACTTTTCACCAATTTTGGTTCTCAAGTCCTCAGACCTTTCTCTTCTCTTTCTGTTCTCTATGCTTAGTGTGGCACTCACAGATGCACAATGCAAAGATTGAGGCAACTTCTCCCTTTTTTATCAGGCGTGATTTTCATATTGCCCACACGTTACTTGCCACAGATGAGTGTGAACGAGCGTCACATGCTAGAAACAAAGTTGTTTACCCACAATTTTGGAAAGGTGCCAAACAGTTTTTGGTGTTTTGTGAGAAATTAAGTCAAATTTGTCTTTTTTTCATGTTTTTTTGTGTTGTTACAATACACACAGTGGAAATAAACGTGTGTATACCAAAACGTGGTGAACTGTAATCATTTTCTGGGAGAAATACTTCATTTTCTGGAACTCTTTCCAGGGTGTCAACACTTCTGACTGTGACTGTATATAACATTAAACTGTTCAGGTAAAACCATGCACCAATGTCATTGCAAAATATGTTTACTCAAAAAAACCCTCTCTCCTTTAGGGTTAATACAGACATCCATGCAACACAGTCTGAGCACAGACCGCAATGTACACACCTGCCCAGGGTATTTGACCGGAGAGTGAAGTCATCATAGAAATATATGAAGCTGTCACATTGGCATTGGGAGACCCATTGCCAGTCCGTGTTTGCACCATGTTGTACGGATGTCTGAATGAGCCTTTAGACAGATTGGATGTGGTCAAGGTTGGTTCTTGTGCAAAACTTCAACCACCAAACCCTTCTCCTTCCCTACGTTGGCCCTTGTAAATATAATAAAACCTATACTCACCTCCGGAGTGGTTCCAGCGATGTCAAAAGACGCGTTTCCAGGGCACCCTAGACATAGTCTTGACATGTGAGCTCTACGACCAATCAGCGCTGGCTTCCTTCTCCCCGCGTTCAGACTTTTAAGTGGTTAACAAGAACTGAGCATTGCGGCTGCCACTGACGTCATGTTGAGCACTCCTGTGTCTGAAGGTGAGGAGAATGAAGCCAGCAGTGATTGGTTGTGGGACTTGTGTGTCAACACAATGTGGGCCCTAGCCATGCAAGTTCTAACATTGCTGGAACCACTCCAACATCGGAGGTGAGTATAGGCTTTTTTATTTTTATGGGGGCAGACATATGGAATGGAGAGGGGTTGTCCAAGTAGTGTAAAACTCCTTTAAGTAAAGTAATAGCCTGCTGGATCCATCATACTATTGGCGCCATGTGCATCCTCCTATCCTCATATGTTGTGTTTCACTAAGGTGTTGGTCATTTTGCCTGCTAAGACATTTTTCCCATAAAAATACACAGAATCTGTGATGGAGTTTCAGATGCAGATGTGAACAGAGCTCTATCATCACCATCTGGGGTCCTCTGTGTGAATTGCGCTGCAGTGCTCATTCTTATTCACCTCTCCATTCACTTTTACTAGTGAATGGAGAAGTACTATCTCCATAGTACTATATAAGTAATGGGAGTGTTGCTTACGCATGCGCACAATGGCTCCATACACAACCTTTACATTCCTTTGTGTGAACTGGACAGCAGTGCTCATTCTCACTCACCACTTCATTAATGTTTACTGGTGAATGGAGAGGTCCTATCTCCATAGTACTATATAACTGATGTGAGTGTTGCTTGCGCATGCACACATGGTTCCATTCACATCCTTTCCACTCCTCTGTGTGCATTGGGTAGCAGTGCTCATTCTTGCTCACTTCTCCATTCACTTTTACTGGTGAATGGAGAGGTGCTATCTCCATAGTACTATATAAGTGATGGGAATGTTGCTTGCGCATGCGCACAATGGCTCCATTTACAACCTTTCCATTGATTCAGCCCTCCCATTCATAATATATGTATCTCCAACCTTATGTTTATTGCATTTTATGGGAAGACCTGATATGATTTAGCCTCCATCCTTCTTCATATATAATAAATATAAAACATCATTAAAGCTTCATCAAATAAATCCATAAATTCTCTACAGTCCAGTCGAATAAACATTACCCCATAACTGGCGTGACACTATGTATTTGACTATTGCTTCACTTTTTATACAATTCTTTTTCTTTCTACATAATTTTTTTTCAAGTTGTTTTAAAGTCCGCAGCGTATATCCTTCTCTCACAAATCATAGAAGAAGTCTTTAAAGCAAATCCCACCAGGCATTACACTCATGAAGCCTCATTCTGTAATATGGAGCTGAAGGAAATCGACAAGAGGACATTTCTTTGCAGTGAGATGTTCAGTGTCGAGATTCTTGAACCGGGTCCAAAGTCGTAAAGATATTATTTATGACACGGCACATATGGGCTCCTCTTTGTAGAGTTGCGCTTGGTACTTCCCAGAATCGAAGCCTCATAGAAGGACATTCAATCTGGGAAGGTACCACCAGACATGGCAGACAGGGAGTTCTCAGTATTCTGGCTGTTCATTCCATTACTTGAAATGATGGAACCTAAGGGTTCTTGGAAGACTAAAGGGTATAAAGGGAACCTGCCAGGTCCTCTAACCCACCAGCATATCCTGCCTAACCAGCCCTGTATTGTATTTTATACCTAGTCACAAGTTTAAATAAAGTCTTTTTAAACCCTGTGTTTAATTTGCTAATTAGGCTTTTGACTAGTCCATAGGCTGTTAATTTCCCCAGATTAGTCGGTCCTCTCAGTATGTATAAATTAACATACCGTATATACTCGTGTATAAGCCGACCCGTGTATAAGCCGACCCCCCTACTTTTGCCCCCAAAACCTGGGAAAACCTATTGACTCGTGTTTAAGCCGAGGGTGGACCCCAGCACAGGTATACAGGCCTCCCCAGTCGTAGTATACAGCAGCCTCCCCAGTGGTATACAGGCCTCCCCAGTGGTAGTATACAGCAGCCTCCCCAGTGGTATACAGGCCCCATCAGTATTACAGCAGCCTCCCCAGTGGTGTATACAGGCCCCAGCGGTATTACAGCAGCCTCCCCAGTGGTGTATACAGGCCCCAGCGGTATTACAGCAACCTCCCCAGTGGTATATACAGGCCCCAGCGGTGTATACAGCAGCCTCCCCAGTGGTGTATACAGGCCCCAGCGGTATTACAGCAGCCTCCCCAGTGGTGTATACAGGCCCCAGTGGTGTATACAGCAGCCTCCCCAGTGGTGTATACAGCAGCCCCAGTGGTGGTATATGCAGGCAGTCCCAGAGGTGTATACAGCAGCCCCAGTGGTGGTATATACAGGCAGCCCCAGAGGGTATACAGCAGCCCCAGAGGTGGTATATACAGGCAGCCCCAGAGGTGGTATATACAGGCAGCCCCAGAGGTGTATACAGCAACCCCAGTGGTGGTATATACAGGCAGCCCCAGAGGTGGTATATACAGGCAGCCCCAGAGGTGGTATATATACAGGCAGCCCCAGAGGTGTATACAGCAGCCCCAGTGGTGGTATATACAGGCAGCCCCAGCGGTGGTATATACAGGCAGCCCCAGAGGTGGTATATACAGGCAGCCCCAGAGGTGTATACAGCAGCCCCAAATGCTTGCACTCGCCCCCATCATTGTAAGGCCGCCCCCCCGGCTGCTTAACTTACCATCCCTGGTATTCTGAATCGCGCAGGGCCCTCCGTGCTCCCCTCCTCCGTGCTCCCGATGTCAGCTGCATCCGGGGTCCCCGGCCGTCGCGTAGCAATGACGTCATGCGACCGGCCGGTCACATGACCCCGGATGCTACGGAGGACGGGAGCACGGAGGGCCCTGCGCGATTCAGAATACCAGGGATGATAATAAAAGCAGCCGGGGGGGGGGGGGGCCTTACAAGCAGGGAGGCAAGTGCCAGCATTTGGGGGCATATATTTAGATATGCACTGCTTCCCCCTGCCGCTGATTGACAGGGGGAAGCAGTGCATATATAATGAGCGCCCCCGCGTGATGGGGCGCTCATTCAGCAGCCTCCCCCCGCCTCCTCCAGCCTCCCCAGCCCCGGACACAGCCCCCACCACAGCAGCCTACTGTATTGACCCGTGTATAAGCCGAGGGGGAGACTTTTCAGCCCAATTTTTGGGCTGAAAAACTCGGCTTATACACGAGTATATACGGTACTTCAATAAATAAGGAGTGCGTAAGAAATACATAAGGAGTGCATAGGATATACATAAGGAGTGCATAGGAAATACATAAGCAGTACGAAGGAAACACATAAGGAGTGCTAGGAAATACATAAGGAGTATGTAGGAAATACTTAAGGAGTGCTAGGAAATACATAAGGAGTGCATAGGAAATACATAAGGAGTGCGTAGGTAATACTAAGGAGTATGTAGAAAATACATACAGAGTGCGTAGGAAATACATAAGGAGTGCGTAGGAAATACTAAGGAGTATGTAGGAAACAAATAAGGAGTGTGTGGGAAATACTAAGGAGTACGTAGGAAATACATAAAGAGTGCGTAGGAAATACATAAGGAGTGCGTAGGAAATATTAAGGAGTACGTAGGAAATACATAAGGAGTACAAAAGAAATACATAAGGAGTATGTAGGAAATACATAAGCAGTGCTAGGAAATACATAAGGAGTGCTAGGAAATACATAAGGAGTACGAAGGAAACACATAAGGAGTGCTGGGAAATACTTAAGGAGTGCTTGGAAATACATAAGGAGTATGTAGGAAATACTTAAGGAGTGCTTGGAAATACATAAAGAGTATGTAGGAAATACTTAAGGAGTGCTTGGAAATACATAAGGAGTGCGTAGGAAATACATAAGGAGTGCTAGGAAATACATAGGAGTACGAAGGAAACACATAAGGAGTGCTGGGAAATACTTAAGGAGTGCTTGGAAATACATAAGGAGTATGTAGGAAATACTTAAGGAGTGCTTGGAAATACATAAGGAGTGCGCAGAAAATACATAAGGAGTATGTAGGAAATACATAAGGAGTGCTAGGAAATACATAGGAGTACGAAGGAAACACATAAGGAGTGCTAGGAAATACATAGGAGTACGAAGGAAACACATAAGGAGTGCTTGGAAATACATAGGAGTACGAAGGAAACACATAAGGAGTGCTGGGAAATACTTAAGGAGTGCTTGGAAATACATAAGGAGTATGTAGGAAATACATAAGGAGTGCTAGGAAATACATAGGAGTACGAAGGAAACACATAAGGAGTGCTAGGAAATACATAGGAGTACGAAGGAAACACATAAGGAGTGCTTGGAAATACATAAGGAGTGCGTAGGAAATACTAAGGAGTATGTAGGAAATACATAAGGAGTGCGTAGGAAATACTAAGGAGTATGTAGGAAATACATAAGGAGCACATAGGAAATACATAAGGAGTGCGTAGGAAATACTAAGGAGTATGTAGGAAATACATAAAACACCCAGTGGTACACAACCTAAATGGTTCTAATGGAAAAAATGCATTCAGGCAAAGAGTATAAATGTATAAAATACTCCAGTGGATGTCAAGATATGAATAAATAGAGTAATCCCAATATGAAAAAATATCCCAGTAATAATACAACTCAATCAAGGTAATTGAGATACTCAATAGACTAACAGACAATCAATAAGGCATGGAAGACATGTAGGAAGGAATATTAACCAGCAGGCTTTGGGCAGGACCCGATGTGCGTTTCGCCAGGCTTTGACAATAGACTACACCTAATTGTATTGTTAAAAAAAGTTGTTATAAACCTTGTTTTTAATTTGGTAATTAGGCTTTCGGCTTGGGTGTTGTTTCCCCAGACTACTTTGTCCTCTCAGTATGTTATTACATCCCAGTGGGCACAATAACATGACGTCATCAGCTCTCGGCAAATCTCGCGCATGAGAGCCGCTCTCTTCACAACTGCATTGTGCTTCTGAAGCTGAGTGCACACATCTTGGCCTTGACCTGGCTTCCGATGGGGTACTGTGCATGTCCTTGTTCTTGTCTCATCTTGTCTTCACTCGGACTGTGCTTTCGCCTCGTCCTGGCCTCGTTCTGGTTTCACTCTGACCTTGTTCTGACTGTGCTCTGACCTCGTTCTGGTGTCATCCTAGCCTCCCTCTGGCCTCGCTCTTTTTCTGACCTCGCTCTAATTGCTCTTTGGCCTCATTCTGGACTCGTCGTGGTCTACTCTCGCCTCATCCCAGCCTCATTCTGGCATCACTCTGGTGTTACTCTGGCCTTGTTCTGACCTCACTCTGGCCTTATTCTGGTCTCATTGTGGCCTTAATCCGGTCTCGCTCTGACCTCATTCTGGCATCATGCTGGCCTCACTCTGACCGCACTCTGGCCTCATTCTGGTCTCATTCTTGACTCACGCTGGCCTCGTTTGGACTGCACTCTGGCTTCATCCTGGCCTCACTCCAGCCTCACTTTGGCATTGTTCTGACCACGCTGTGGCCTCATTCTGGTCTCGTACTGGCCTCGTTTTGGCCTTGCTCTGGTCTCATTCTGGCTCTTCCAAAGATACATTAAGCTTTTGTAGAGTAAATTCTAATTTTCGGCCAATTAGAAGTTATGGGTATAAGATGCCGGGACCTGAGCGGTAATGGTAAGAGGTGAAGCCTCCAGAAGGTGACTATATGACCAGGGTCAGTGGATGTACATTAAAAGCACCACTCCAGAGATGAAAAAAATAATATTCTGGAGTAGAACTTTTTTCAAGTATTTTGAGCCCTGATTATCATCTGATTACCTAAATACAAAATAAAATTTAAGATTGAATGATAAAAAAAAACCTTATAAAATCACAAAATAATTGCTGAAATTAACATGGGGTGGAGCCTCCTTTGGATGATTTTTATGTAGATTCTCTCCCCCTCCAAGAAAATAAACATTAATAATAAAGTAGCTGTAGAGCCTGGGGTTACAAGACTAAATGGGGCATTAAAAATAGGAAGGGTGGAGACATATGAATTTGGTGCATTATGAAGGGGCGGGGCTATCTGGAGGGATGGAGCCATATGCATTCGGTGCGTTATGAAGGGCGGAGCTAACTGGAGGAGGCAGAACCATGTGCACCTGGCATATTATGAAGGGGTGGGGCTAACAGGAGGGATGGAGCCATATGCATTCGGTGCGTTATGAAGGGCGGAGCTAACTGGAGGAGGCAGAACCATGTGCACCTGGCATATTATGAAGGGTGGGGCTAAGTAGAGGGGCGAGCCACATGCATCTGGTGCATTATGAAGGGGTGGGGCTAACTGGAGGGATGGAGCCATATGCATTTGGTGCATTATGAAGGGCTAGGCTAACTGGAGGGTAGAGCCATTTGCACCTGGCATATTATAAAGGGGCGGAGCTATCTAGAGTGGTGAGCCACATGCATCTGGTGCATTATGAAGGGGCGGAGCTAACTGCAGGGATGGAACCTCATGCATTTGGTGCATTATGAAGGGTTAGGCTAACTGGAGGGGCAGAGCTATATGCACCTGGCATATTATGAAGAGCCGAGGCTATCTAGAGGGGTGAGCCACATGCATCTGGTGCATTATGAAGGGGTGAGGCTAACTGGAGGGATGGAGCCATATACATTTGGTGCATTATGAAGGGCTAGGCTAACTGGAGGGGGCAGAGCCATATGCGCCTGGCATATTATGAAGGGGTGGGGTTATCTAGAGGGGTGAGCCACATGCATTTGGTGCATTATGAATGGGGCGGGGCTCTGTGTGGACATACATACACATACAGACATAATACATACACTCAGCTTTGTATATTAGATTGTTGCTTTATCATTTTGCACCTGGCAGATTTAAAAAAAAAAAGTAACTGTAAAAAAAATTATTACCAAAAATGATTTTCCTAAATTTTTCATAAAGAGGAAATAGATGTGGCTACAAGGTATTTTAATAAAAATAATATTCAGGCTATTTAGTTCCATCAAACCCTTTCTAATTCATTAACCAAGGCTGGAATGTTTTTCGGTTGCAAGACAAAGATTACCATATTCAGCGTGAAGAAGGCATGCAAGAATCACATCCTTTCTTGAAGAATGTCTAAGAATGTTCCTCTAAATCAGCAGCTGTAGCACTAACGTATGGCTCAACCTAAGAATCTTAATGCCCCCCCCCCCCCTCCATTCTTTCCAAAAACAATTCGTACCACCCACATCACAAAGGAGCGACCGGAGTGAATAGATCATATAACATCTTACCATTGGGCACCACTCATAAATGGGGGAACCCAAACGCTTCACCAAAGACATTGACAATGAAAAAGGTCCAAGGGATAATGGATAGTTAACATCAAACGTATGTCTGTCTGCAATGGAGCCAGAAGCTAAAAATAGGAAATCTTTATTTTTTACTTTTTTTTTTTTACACATTTTCGTAGTTTTTTACCAAAAATATCTCTAAAAGAAAAAAGTGGAAATATCAGTGTTCCAATTATTTTCTCTTTCACATAATAATAATATAATATTTATTCATTTACGGTATATAGCGCTATTAATTTCATAGCACTTTACATACATCAGTACATAAATGACACAAATTCTGAAGACACATACATATATACATATACGGGGTAGGATGATGTGAAGCAGAGAATAGTGGCCAGTCTTGGGAGGGTGAGAGGAGCTGGGGAGGTAAAATCAGAGTTCTGAGATAACAAGCACAGATAGTTTTATTGTCCTTTGATTAGTGGTTGGTCCGAGACCTGAAAATTCCTCAATGAATGTAGAAAGACATAAGTCCATGTGAGACATTCATTCCTGCTTTAAGTGTGTCAAAGTTCATTATCAGTTTATATTCCCACACTTTTCTGTCTCTCTGTGATCTGATGTTACCTTTAAGAATTATTATTTTCATACCCAATATTGTGTGATCAGGCCTACAGAAATGTCTAGGCACAGGTAAATCTGTCCTTCTTTCCTTTATTATATGGCGATGAGAGTTCATACTAGTTGTTGCCCCGTCTCCCCTACATATAGATTCCCCCTCACACGTTTAGTACAAATAATTAAGTACACCACATTACTTGTGGTGCACCTGAAGTTACCTGGGAATTTCAGGTATTGACCAACCAATAATCAAAGGACAATATACCAATCTGTGTCTCTTATCTCGGAACTCTGATTTTACCTCCACAGACTGGCCACTATTCTCTGCTTTACGTCACCTGTCGTATTTACTGCATCATCTTACCCTGTATATGTATATAAGTGTCTCTTCTAAATTTGTGTCAATACTAGCCTGATGAAGGGGCCATAGAGTCTCGAAAGCTTGCTATGTTTACCATCTTTTCAGATTGCCATTAAAAAGTATCAACCAATGAGGACTCTCAGATTTTAATATTCTTCTATTTATCGGCTAACACGGTACATACATTTTTTACCTTACTGAAATGAACACAAATGATCAGAAAACAGCATAAGATTTGATTTGCAAGGATCAGCAAAACAAACTCTGAAAAAAAATAAAAACAAAATAAAATGGCCGCCACCGTTGGGAAAAAAGTCAAAGAGTGGGCTAATGACAAAGGTACGGCCAGATGGAGTCCCTCATAATAACCTATGGGTATCACATCATATGGTCTAGTAACACCAGTATAAAAGATGAGAGCCGGCCGAGCATCCTTAATTTTCAGAAATTTCAGAATTTCAGCGTTCACAGCCCGTTCCACAGCGCAACAGAAAAAGACCCAATCTGATTGTGGTTGACAACTGCTCTAGCAAAAAACATTGAAAATGGGAGTGGTAGTCTCAACCTGTGAATAAAAATACAAAGATTTAAGTAATAGGAAAGTGCAGGACCTTCATAGTCAGTGTAACTGTGATATACTGTAGTAACAGAACCTCAATAACAGCATTTTTCTTTATTCTTATAATTGTACACCTATTTTCAGGGCCATTAGAGGTTGTGCAGTAGTCAGAATCACAGTGAAAAAAATAAAACTGGGAAATTTTGATCATCTCTACATAGAAGACTTTAAAATTGCACTGGTCAACATAAAAAAAATCATCATCAAAGGTACTATGTCTGTTTGATGTGCTGATTCCAAAAATATGCTGTTTTTCACTGTCACATAAAGTTTCTGAGATTAATTCCATCTGTCAATCACAGTGAGTTCTCTGCTGTCCACTCCCCATAGGATGAATATTCATGTCATATATTCACATGACTGCACAGGAGATCAGTAGAAATCACTCACATTGGAGGGGAGGGCTGTATCCTCCTCTCTGTCCTCTTTGCAGCAAAACAAGAGGTCAAATAAAACATAGAATCTGTCACAGGACGTCAGGGATACCTGCTTAGAGAAACAAATGAAGTAGATACCTTATCTAGATCAGGTAAGGCAGATGTGTGCCTGCAACCTCTCCTTCCTTCTGTCTCATTAGAAGCTCCTAAATGAAAGTGAAACCTGACAGGCCAAGCACAGAGAGGAGGGATGGAGGAGGGAGGAGGAGGGAGGAGGGAGGGGTGAGCTGCCTGATGAGTAAATAATAAATGAACTAGCTAGACCTCTGTGAAAGTAATGGAGCTGGACTAATGCAGCAGCCCCCTGCAGGGTGTGAAAATGCTTATAACAAGGAAACTACAAACAGTACAATAATGATTTTACATGTTTTTAAAAGGTCTGCCCAGGCCCTATTATACTGAAAAATGACCTGACAGTGTCTCTTTAAATACGGTCATGCATTTTCCTGATAAAGAAGGCTTTGAAATGGGTAGAATAAGCCACAGCTTTTAATTACTCTCTTGATTGAGGACTTACCTTCATCTTCATTACATCAGAAGGGCAGATCAAAAAAAGATCCATTTATTACTTATCATTCTCATCTCACTGACTGAGACTGACAGCGAGATTTAACTGGTTAACAGGCGTGGGTGGCTTTCTGATCTCCGATTCACCCACGGCCGTTAGAGGCACTTGATGGTTGAATAAATTAGCCATTATGTACAGGGAAGAATGTGGGCTTGGCATTTGAGCCCACATCAAAGGCAGGGATACGACTTTTAACATACATATATGTCAAAAATATTGAGGAGGTTGATCTACAAGGCACTGATAATTTAACATGTGCATCAGTTGTTTAATTCTCAAGGCATTTTTGAAAATTGTAATTAAAAAGTGATGTTAATTGGACATGTTTATAGAGAAGGAACACATTTTAAGTAAGTAACCCCTCGCCCAAAATGTGTTTTATTTAAAAGTTCCTGGACTCTTAGATCATTTTTGATGGTCCAAAGTTTGATTTGTCTTGTAACGATCTCCACACTGCCTTTGTCCTTTACTAGGTTGTTGGGGAATTGTAAGTCTGGGCTGACTTTGTGCTTCAATCACCTGCATTCCAGCTCACTTGATTAGAACTTTACTTAAGCAAGCTTGCTGCCCTATTCTGGGTCAATTGTAGTGTGACTACAGTAATAACGCATCTCTGATGTGCAGAAAACAGACTGTAATAACGGAAAGTAAATATAATAATATTGCTACTTACTGGTAGTAAAGAGAGGTCAAAACAATCCAGAGTCAGGTCCAGGAAATGGTGCAGTAACAGCTAGGGATATCCAGACGTGAAGTCCAATTCAAGCCTGAAGTAGAAAACCAGAGAGATAAAACAGAATACAGAGGAGCAGGCAGAAAGAGGAATCAGGTCACAAGCAGAGAGTCAAGTCCAGGTAAGGTAAGGGTCTGGCTCAGAGCACAGAGAGATCAATACTACAACTCCAAAGGCATGTACAATTGACACAGAATAGGGCAGCAAGCTTGCTTAAGTAGAGCTCTAATCAAGAGAGCTGAAATGCAGGTGATTTGCAGCACAGAACCAGCCCAGACTGACAATCCCCACAACAACTTAGTAAAGGACAAGTATAGTGTGGAGATCGTGACATGCTTCATCTCCATCCTCCAAAATAAATTCCCAAACAATCAATATGTTGTTTACACAAAATGCTAAAATACTAAAATCATCAGCTCCCCACGCAAAATATAATCCCACACAGATCCATCAATGTAAGAGTAAAATAATTGGGAATAGGAAACCAATCTTTTTCATTGAATTTCCAAATTTTCTTTTTTTACTACTGAAACAAATAAAACAAAAAACAAGTATATTTGCAGTGGTATAACTTAAAGATCATGAGCCCTAATGCAAAAGATCCAATGGGGCCCCAAAATATCACAAATCTTTAATAGCAATAGATTTTTCTATAGACCAAGGGAGTTTTGGGGCCCTCTAGGCTCCAGGGCTCGAATGTGATCGCAACCCCTGCCCCTGTTGTAGTTATGCCCCTGTTCATTTGGTATCCTGTAATCATACGCACCTGAAAAATCTCATTGCCAGTTACATTTTATTTTGCAATGAACATAAAGAAAAACAAAAAAAAAGATCAAATCAATGGCGGAATTACCGTATGTTTTTTCCACCATTTTAATCAGTTTTCTAGTTTGAATTTAAGGTGAAATAAATTATTATTGTTTATTCACTACAAGTGGACCTGATGCTATCGTATCGGAAGGGCGGTCTCTGTGCGTTGTCTCTCCACTCTCTGCCTGTCTCCTTCCTGTGTGCTCTCTCCTGTGTATTGCCCGTCCTGTGCGCTGCCTGTCCCTTGTGTGCTGTCTCTGTGCCATGACTTTCTCCTGTCTGTGCACTGTCACCCCCCATGAGCGCTGTCCAACCCCTGTGCGCTGTCCCTCCCGTTTGCGCTGTGTTCCCCTTGTGCCTATCTCTCCCCTGCGTGTGCCATGCCCATGTTCCCCCTTATTCTTCTCTTTCCCCCGTGCCTGTCTCTTCCCCTTGCCTCTTTCTGCCCTGTGCCTCTCTCTCCCCTGTGGCCTCTCTCTCTCTCCACTGTGCCTCTTTTGCTCACCTGTGGCCTCTCTCTCTGCTGTGCCTCTCTCTCCCCTGTGCCTCTCTCCCCTATGCCGCTATTTCTCTACCCCTTATGTTGCTTTCTCTCACCCCTGTGCCACTTTCCCCACTGTGCCCCTCTTCCCCCTGTGTTGCTCTCCCCCTGTGCTGCTTTCTGCCCTGTGCTGCTGTCTCCCCTGGGCTGCTCTCCTCCTTGTGCTGCTCTCTCCCCTATGCTGCTCTCTCACCCTTGTTCCACTCTCTCTCCCCTGTACCACTCCCTCTATCCTTTGTGGCGCTCGCTCTCTCCGCTGTGCTTCTCTCTCTGTCTGCTGTGCCACTCTCTCCACTGTACTGCTCTCTCTCTCTGCTGTGCCGCTCTCTGCTTTGCCCCTCTCTCTGCTGTGCCACTTTCTCTCCTCTCTGCCGTGCTCTCTCCCCTGTGCCACTCTCTGTCACCTGTGCTGCTCTCTATCCCCGGTGCCACTCTATCCCCTGTGCTGCTCTCTCCCTGCCCTGTGCCTCTCTCTTTGCCCTGTGCCGCTCTCTCTCCCCTGTGCCTCTATCTCTCCCCTGTGCCTCTCTCTCTCCAGGGCTGAGCAGCGTTGCACGTCACAGTGATCAGTCATGTGAACCTGGCTTCCCCCATCATGTGAATGATCACATGACTGTGACATCACCTCAGGTCCTTGATCCCTCTGGTAAGTATATGAGGGGATCGGAGCTGTGTTCAGTGTTCGGGGTGCGGAGTGTGGTGGGAGGTGTGCGCCGGTGGCGTTGGTGAGGAGGTGTGTGGCGTGTTGTTTTGAGTGCCGCTGGAGGTAGTATGTACCAGGGACTACAACTGCCAGTGGACGCCATATTCTTACACCCATTAGGGTGTATGTAGCGTAAGTGACATAAGCGACATCCAGACGGAAGTGGAGGAGCCCCTGCGCATTCATATATAGAGATTTATATAGCACTATTAATGGCATAGCACATTATATACTTTTTTTTTTTTGCATGGTATCTTTCAAAATTATTTCTATACTCAATTAAGAGTCTCTATACCCAAAATGCGTTGATAAAACTAATTATGTAAATCCTATATAACTATTTTTTGCAACTTATTCCAATAAATTAATTATAATTATTATTATTATTAATAAAGAAATTGAATGTTTTGAGCCGGACATCCTTTTTTGACTTCTTTCAAAACTACAACTCATCCCAAAACTTAGCCTAAGTTGCGGAATAATAATAGGAATTAAAAAAAATTAAGAAAATGAAAACCCAAAACTAAAATTGGGCCGGAAGGAGTTAATGGAACTTTTGTCTTTACGAAAAAAAAATAATTAAATCAAAGTTTTAATACATAGAGCATTGACGATTCCCACGGTCTGCCATTTTTAGAAAATTGTAAATAAAAGATATAAATTTGACATTTATAGAGAAAATTCGAGTTTGTCTTCTAAGTGAACCAATCCGAGAATAGCTGCTTTATTTAAAAATTCCCGCGCTCCCAGACCCGAATAAGAAATGTGCCGGACATTAACAATTTCTGATGGTCCCACAAAAGCCAGTTAAGAAAGGCACAAATCTTATTCTTTTTTGGCGGATAATCTGGTTTGTCAGCTCCCGTCCTAGTAGCGAGTCTAACATGTCTTTCCCATTGAGCCGTATAAGTGGCAATTCACCAGAATCATCGTTTCCTCCGAGTTTAATAGCTTCACAGAGATTCTTTCATCTTTTTCTTGACCTCCATCTTTTCCCATCTTAAGACTCCAACAAGGAATTTGCACTCGGCCAGTGTAGCGCTGCCCATGACCCGCGTGTCTTTTGAAGAAATGCTCCTTAAGACCTTATTGATGTCTTTCATTCTCCTCCTGTGGGCCGAGTCGCTTCTTAACCGGACAGGAAACACAGAGACCCCGCGGGAAGCCCAATTGTGTTTTGTTTCATTAGCAACACAAAACCCTCAATGGAATTTCAATTCGTCCGAGAAACTTCGTCTTATGAATATTTCTTACAAATCTGGCAGCTCAAACTGGGAATGGAATGTCGTCGGCTAAATAGGCGATCGGGGGAGAAGATTTTTTTTTTGGGGGGGGGGGCGATCATTGAAAACCCAGATATAAATTCTTTTGTTGGGTTGACAATTTTCAATTGAGAAAAAAAAAAAAAAAATGTTATTAATATATTGAAATCCGGCCATTGGGAAGTAAATGAAGCCTACAGCATTTGTACCGAACTGCAAAGAAATAGTGACAAATGCACTCTCTTTGTAATAGTCATGTTATAAGAAAAAAATCATCATCTATAATAGAATTCATAAATAATCTGAAGAGTGATTCCTAGTTATTATTTCTAGAATTGAAGTTTTAGAATTAATGAAAGTTGGGATTGATAGTAAATAAGTGGACAGGTCTCCAGTGCCCCAGAACCACCAACAGTTGTGTCTACCTATCTCAGTTCCCAACCTAACAGTTCCTTTATTACATTGGACACAGATGGTTAGAAAAATTGATTGATAACTACTTTTCTGATATGCAAATGAAGTGTCACAATGTATGTAGGAAAGCAAGGGCTTCTTAACTGTCTCTCTTGCTAGTGGACCTAAGGCTATCCCTGTCCCTAGGATTAACCCTGATGGTTGGGACGCCTTTGCTATAATCCTAAATATTACTCATCTATCCCCCTACCGAGGGAGAGTTGGGGCAGGAGTGCAAGGGAAAACATAGAACCCTATTCTTCTCCAGAGTGAGACTCCACCACATCCGCTGGAGAGATCACCACAGCTTTCTCCAAAGACAGCTCCTTCACAGGTCAGCATAGAATGAACTATAGCCGGCATTGGGAGAAGTGAGTGTGGAGCCCACTGGGACGGGGTACTTGGTGCCAGACCGGGGTGCTGCTGGGGGATGTCATGGCGATCCTGGTCCGGACCGTGTCCCGGGCCCGCACAATAAAATGGGGGTTATTTACAGGGGATTTGTCAGTCGTGACGCCACCCACTATATGCGGCCAGTGATGGGGCCGCCGCTGCTGCAGAACCTCCGGGGATGATGGGATAGCAGCTTGGATGGAATAGTTCCAGTGGGTAGAACTGGGTTCCCCGGGGCAGTGGTGATAGTAGTTAAAGTCTGTGAGGATGGTTATTGATGCTGCAGGAGAGTAGGGGTAGCAATAGAGATGATGAGAGAAGAGGCAATGGCAGTTTATGAGGGCAAGTGGGGCTTCAGCATAAGGATCACACACACTCACGGTTTCTGTAGTTTTGCAAGTCTTTACTTGCAGATGGTATAACACAGTATTGTCTACGGAGTCTGTACCAGGTTGCTCCTACCCTGACCGGGTCCTTGGCTTCCTACTTAAGCGCTGTGTGTGGCCCTGCTGCTGCTTGTAGCTGTACTGCTGGCCCTGTCTCCCCTCACGGGTACCAATATGCTGGGCAACTTGAGTCCTCTGTGTCACTGACCCCTCCGTGTTGCTTTGCTATGGTGCTGTGAAGATGGTGGACCTTCACTATCCCGGTATTTACTGTCCTGTCTGTCTCAGACACAGCCTCGGATCCGGTATCCGTCTTAAGCGCCTCTCTGGGGTTAAGTTTGGGGTAACTCTTTATCCCGGGTATGTTCCTCTATTCCTCTGTCTCCTCTCCTCAGACCTCTCAGGACCTCCACTTCTACTTGACTCTGCTCCTGCTCTCAACTAACTGAACTAACTGTCACTCCTGCTCTGTGGTAAACAACTTTAGCTCCTCCCACTAGTGCAGGTGCCACCTAAACTCCTCCCACTTTCTAGTGTAGTGTTGTGTGGGGAGTAAACTTGTGTTGATGTTTCTGTGGCACATTAACCCTTGGGGTGCCACATGAGGAGTAGGCTTATACAGCGGGAGGGCGTGGCAAAAGCAGAAATAACAACTTCTCACAGCAGGCTGGAAATGAACCTTAACCCCATCAGCACTGGATGGACTGAAATAAGCTCCCATTTAGGATAAGCGATGAGCGGGCACTAAAGAGGATCTGCGATCAGCTAAACATAGTGACCTTCTGATCCCAGATCTCCCCAAGTTTACATCACGCCATGAAACACTCAAGATATGAATCTTTTGATTAGTCAATGGGGCGTTGTGTCCCCAGACCAGTCGACTCACTTAGGCTAGAGTCAGAGCTGCGTCAGCCCTTAGGCTCACGAATCTGTTAGAAACCTAGAAATTTTCAGCCTGAGCGCATAGCGTTAATGTCATGTAACGCTATGCGCCGGTTGTGTATGCATCTCTATGGATACTTGATACTTTGCGCAGCCGCCAGCTCCACACACAAGGACCAGATATGTGCTATTGCAGAGCGCACAGGAAACACAGTTTGCAGCATTTTCCTGTGCGCTCAGCAAAAGCGCATATCTGGTCCTTGTGTGTGGAGTCGGAGGCAGCGCGAAGCATCAGGTATCCATAGAGATGCATGCACAACCGGCGCATAGCGTTACATGACATTAACGCTATGCGCTCAGGCTGAAAATTTCTAGGTTTCTAATGGATTCGTCAGCCTAAGAGCTGACGCAGGTTTCACTCTAGCCTTAGCATGTTATAACACCGCAGTGGGTATGGTAACATAATTTAAAAGAGTTGGCATCATTGCAGGTGCTCTACAAGTCATGCACATTTGCGTGCCTTTGTTCCCTTACATCATTCATCTTCTGGAGCTAAGTGTATGCGTGCCGGCTTCATACATGTGCGTTGCGCATGATCAGAAGTACATAAGATGGCTGTTCTTTTGCTCTTCTGTGTATGTGCCATCTTCTACACTTCTGGTCATGTGTAATTCTGTTTGGTGCTGGACTTGTGTGGTGCAGGTTAAACCTCTCAGGTCATGTGACCACACAAAAAAAGTGATAAAATAAAAAGCCAAAGAAGGAAAACCGGGGCACCAAGTTTACGCAGCGGCTATAGTCAGCAGAGCTATACCCAGTGGGAACCAACGTATTGTGTTTGTGCTGCGTTTGCGCACATTACAAATGCAGCAAAATTAAGGGTACACAGACAGACAAACAGACACACACTTTACTATCCTCCCCAGGGATGGTGATTTCTTCCTTCCGGACTCGGGTACGGTACTTTCAGAGCCTGGGCCCCATATGACTCAGGGTGAGTCTCATGGGCAGGTTCTGTACGTCACCTCGCACAGCTCCTGCCGGGAACATGAAATCACCAGAGTTTAATGTGGGATCACCGGGGAGGGTGAGTATTTTTGCTCCAAAACCAGATCAATTATATGTGTGGAGCCCATTGGGACGGGGTACTCAGTACCAGACCGGGGTATCACGGGGGTATCATGGCGGTCTTGGTCCAGACCGTGTCCTGAGCCCACAAGTAAAGGTTGGGGGTTATTTACAGGGGATAGAGTCGTGACGCCACCCGTGGTATATGGTCAGGTTGACCACCGCTGCTGCAGAACCTCCGGGGATGATGTATGGCAGAATGTGATGTGACGGCTTTCCCCGGGGCAGTAGTGATGATAACAGTTTGTGAGGGAGAAACTGGGCTCGAGCGCAAGGATTACACAGACTCACGGTTTTGTAGTTTTCCAAGTCCTTTACTGTATATGGCATTCAGCAAGTACTGTCCACAAAGTCTCTAGAGGGGCCGAGTTGCTCCCAACCTGGCTGAGTCCTTGGCTCCCTATTCCTGCGCTGTGTGTGACCCTGCTGCCGCTTTAGCTAAGCTGCAGGCCCTGTCTCCCTCACGGGTACCAACTTGCTAGGCAACTTGAGTCTTGTCCCGTGTTCCTGACCCCGCCGTGTTGCTTCGCTGTGGTACAGTGAAAATGTGGGACCTTCACTAATCCGGTGTTCACTATGCTGCATGTTTCAGGCACAATCCCGGATCGTTCATTGCACTCATCTGGGGTGAGTTTCAAGGTAACTCGGTCTCCCAGGTGTGTTCCTCTCTGCTCCTTTTCCTTTTCTCAGACCCTGGCTCGGCACGGAACTGGACAGTGGACCATGGGATGAGCCTGGCGCAGCTCTTTGACACCCAGGTCCTTCTTCCTCATTGCTGCTCCGCACTGAACTAACTGCCACTTCCTCTCCACCCGAATATATAGGGAAGCAGCTTTAGCTCCCCCTTCTGGCGTGGAGGCGCTAGTGTAGTGTTGTGGTTGTGTGGGGAGTTAACCCTCTATGGTGTTACTGTGGCACATGAACCCTGGGGTGCCACATATGACATGCTACATCTTTTCCTGATACTATAATAATAATAATAATAATAATAATAACCGCACATTTCAGCAATATCATAGACTTTGCTGGTATGACAAAAGTTGAATATGTAAGTCTGGAGAAGGCATGAGTCAGAGTACAGCACATACTCTGTGATGGTACCTTTACACGCCGCGACGGCAGGCTGGATACATCCCGCTACAGGCTACAAATGTAGCTTGTAGCGTCAATGTAGCCCGTCGTAGCGGCGTCCGAAGACGCGACGCTACAGCCGGCGACAGATACATCTGTTTATGGGCTCTGCTCGAAAACTGATGGCTACAACGCCGATGGTAGCGAGCTGTATCGGCGTGTAAAGAGGCAACGGAAGGGAACTCGGGACAGCCTGCGATGTAGCTGCAATGTAGCTAAGGCGTGACCCAGGCTCCGGGATACCCCGCCCCATCACCGATCATTGGAGGAAGCTCCTGCATGACGATTGGTAGTCGCTGCCTAGGGCGGCATATTTAAGGAGCTGACCAGTCACACTACACAATCGCTCGAGCGTGCTGTATTACTCAGCCTCCTGCGATGCCTGGCCAATCATGATGATATTGCGATATCCTATCATCGTACGGACGGCTCGTAATCCAAGATTGTGGCACGCCTATGTGCTGTCCCTGCTGCACCAGGTCCTCCCATAGTAGCTGGTTGTAGCGGTGTGTACATGAGCTACAGCTGGCTACTTGAGACACCCGGCGATGTAGCTAGCTACAGATGTAGCGTGGCGTAGCGCACCTTATGGCGGCGTGTAAAGAGGGTGCGTTGACCGTTTGTAGCCGTTTGAGCGTGCTCGTGCACGTGAAGTAGAGGGATGTATCCAGCCTGCCGTCGCGGCGTGTAAAGGTACCCTTACACATGGTGGAGGCGGTGTGCTGGCCAGGCATGAAGGGCTTCCAATGGTCCTTGGTCACTAGTGTTTATTGATGATATGACTGAAGACAGAAGCAGCTGGATGAATTCTGAAGTGTCCCGGGCGAGACTTTCTGCTTAGATTCAACCAAACGCACCAAGGTAGATTGGACGGTGCTTCACAGACAGGTGGACAATGACCCAAAACATCCTGCGAAAGCAAAGAAGTGAAAGATTCTGCAATGGCCGAGTCATCTCAAATCTCAACCCCATCGAGCAGCATTTCACAGGATTATGTCAAAACTTCAGGTTGAAAGACTCAGAAATAAGAAGCAACTGAAGTCACTGCAGTAAAGGCGGCCAAGCCTCACAACAGAGGAGACCAGTGATGGTGACATTCATGGCCAATTGTTAGGTCCCCGGCACCGCTCCCTAGCTCACCTCTCCTGCATCTGCATCCATTGCTCCTCTACCGATCGGGCATCCGGCGTCCAGGCGTGCTGTGTCTCGGAGCCATCGCAGGGTCCCCTTCCTGTCTGCTCACACATCAGCACAGTCATGAATCTAATCAGTGGTGCACTAGGCGTGGCTGCGCTCCTCTCCTGTAAATCTAGGGGCTGGCACGGCTCAACATGACACTCCCCTTGACCAATAGTTGTCCTTCACTGCTGGGAGGTGCCTGAGTTAGTAAGCTTCTGCTTCTCTGGTTGTTAGTCAGGCCTTCCTTGTGTAAAAAACAGCCCAAAAGCATAATGCCACCTCCACCATGCTGCACTGTTGGTATGGTGATCTTTTGGTGACAAAAACTGTTGGCTCTGCACCAAACATACCATTTGAAATTATGGAAGAAATCTCCATCTTGATCTCATCAGACCATAACCCATTTTCCCACTTGCTCTTGGCAAACTTGATGCAAGTTTTGGCAAAAGATATCCGAACTTGGATGTTTTTCTTGGTGGAATTCCCTCCCTGGTTTTATCAAAAGCGGAAGTCATAATGTCATGATGTCAAAACACATGATCAACCATGTGCAGAACCATCCGGGTGACAGTGAGGAGCATAGGAGCTGGAGAAGTGAGCGGTGATGTGGGTATAAGGATTTCTCTTTATTTTCTAACTTTTTGATGTCCCTTTACAGTTCAGAAACAATGGCAGACAGTGGCCGTCATTTTGGTGAATCTGTTTGGAAGCAAATTACAAAATAATACACATTTTGGCAAATGTTCAAGTGCAATTTAATGCCACCAGACAAGATTGTCTCATCTCTAGTTAACAGCCAAACCCAATTCATTACATCTGGAAGATGTAACTATACATAAAAGATTTACCGAGAAAATAAGCCATTTCTTTGAATTTGTCACCCTTCCCCCCACAGACCCACATACCCCAGTGCTTTATACCATTGTTTATAGCTTTATATGTATTTTAGGAGATTTTTAGACTTTTCTGCTTAAAAGAGACTTCTAAGAAACGCGGTGCAGTTACCTTTGTGTGGTTGCTCTGTGAGTTTGACACCCACCGCAACAGGGTTGACTCATCCGCAATATCAGAAAAAGACGTGAGAGAGCTATGGATGCTCACTACGGGCCCAGGGTAGACAAATCCAATGTAATGCTCTCGATTGATTCACTTCAAAACAAGATAACTGCAAAAGAATGAAATAAAAAGGATTCAGCGTTACCGAATGATAGGTCGAACTGGAAGAATGAAGGACAGAAGGAGGATATAACTTTTGCAAAGGCCGCAGCCTGGACTGTGCTACTTTACATGAGCCCTGGTCTGTTATCTACCACTAGTGATGGGCCCAGTACTCCAAACCAACAGGTCGGAGGCTTGGACAGGTGCAACTTGGGTATTGAGTATAATGGATTGGAAGTAAATGGGAAACTCCATTGACTTCCGTAATACTTAAAACTCAAGTCGAGCTCGTCTGAGCATCCAACTACCCTTTACGAGTACTGAGCGCTTGAGCATGGAAGTGCTCACTCACCACTATCCACTACTCACTGGACTGTAAAGGTGCCAGAGCTGATGCCAGGATCCTATCAGCAAATTGTGGCTCAAGGGCTCTCGACTCCTCAACAAGACAAAGACTTTTCGAAAGTAACTCAGTATTTTTACTTACAGCTTTTTACAATACAATACTAATGTTGCGATGGTCCAAAAAAGTTTCTTGAACACTCTCTTATGTTCGAGTTTGCCATTATGCTTCTTCCAATGCAACACTTGTAATGTTGCAATGCTCAAAAAATCTTTCCTGATCCCTCTCTTATGCTGTAGTTTGCCATTGACTTCCATAATACTACTTGAGCCCATACGAATGTCCAACTGCTCGTTACGAGTACTGAGCACCCGAGCAGTGTAATGCTTGCTCATCACTATCCACCACCACCCAGTGGACTGTAATGGTGCCAGAGCTGAAGCCAAGAACCTAGCAGTAAATTGTTGCTTATGGGGTCTTGGCTCCTTAACAAGATAATGACTTCTTGAAAGCAACTCAGTTACAGCTTCTTCCAATGCAATACTTGTAGTGTTGCCATTGTCCAAAAAACTTTCCTGAACACTCTCTTATGCTCGAGTTTGTTTTTGAATTCCTTAATACTCAATACTCGAGTCGCGCCCGTTTGAGCATCTAATCTGCTGCTAACGCGTACCGATCACTCGAGCATTATAATGCTCACTCATCACTATCCACCACCCACTAGTCTGTAGCCAGTGACTTAGCAGCAACTTGTGGCCTAAGGGCTCTCGGCTCCTCAACAAGATAATGCAAATGGAGTCCGTGGAGTCTCGATTAAGAGTCTCAAACACAGGTCTAGCCAGATATCCCTCCAGGGAAGGACCCAGCCCTGGGGTGGAATCTTGAAGAGACCACCATAATAACCATATTAAGTGACCCTTTTAGTCAATATCCCTTTACGGGTTAAGAATATGACAAGGGAATTAACAGAGCCAGGTGTCTATCCACAGACAGCTGTTTCGGGGTGTTACCCCTCATCAGTGTGGAGTAGGATTCTGGCTAGGTGGGAGCAAGGCCTGGTAGACCAACATCACAAAGTATTCACTGATCTCAGGGAGACCAGTCCAAGAAAACACTGCGGGCAGCCGGCTAAAGCGCTCAACACAGTGAAATCCATGATGCATTGCCCCTTGGAAATTTGAATATGCAAATGGAGTCCATAACACTACTATACGAATTGACATTGCCATTGACTTCCATAATACTACTTGAGCCCATACGAATGTCCAACTGCTCGTTATGAGTACTGAGCACCCGAGCAGTGTAATGCTTGCTCATCACTATCCACCACCACCCAGTGGACTGTAATGGTGCCGGAGCTGAAGCCAAGAACCTAGCAGTAAATTGTTGCTTAAGGGCTCTTGGCTCCTCAACAAGATAATGACTTCTTGAAAGCAACTCAGTTACAGCTTCTTCCAATGCAATACTTGTAGTGTTGCCATTGTCCAAAAAACTTTCCTGAACACTCTCTTATGCTTGAGTTTGTTCTTGAATTCCATAATACTCAATACTCGAGTCGCGCCCGTTTGAGCATCTGATCTGCTCTTTACGAGTACCGATCACTCGAGCATTATAATGCTCACTCATCACTATCCACCACCCACTAGTCTGTAGCCAGTGACTTAGCAGCAAATTGTGGCCTAAGGGCTCTCGGCTCCTCAACAAGATAATGACTTCTTGAAAGCAACTCAGTTACAGTTTCTTCCAATACTATACTTGTAACGTTGGTCCAAAAAACTTTCCTGAACACTCTTATTAACAGATGAACCCTGCTCTTCCATTGCAAGTTTCAATACTTGTCCTTTTTGCGTCAAAACTGTCCTTATATCTCCTGTACTCCTGATTGTACCTTGCTTCATCCTCGACCTACTTCACTATTGATCACTTTCCTTGCAGTAGACAGCCTCAGATTGTGCATTTTAGTGCATATTTTTCCCCCAAATGCACGTGAAATCGTCCTGCCTTTGGCACGAAGTCAGGTCAACTGATAATATTACAATAGATAATATAGCAGTAAAGATATACGGGATATAAGCACAATATTATTTACACATTATTATACTGGTTAAATAATGGCCACCATCAATGATATCTGATTTCTAATCTCCCAACTAAGAACACGTCAGTAACATTTCTCCACCTGTCACTGTCGTCAACTATCACAAAGAAGCACACAGGCCCCAACAGGGGTTTAAGGCACGACCCGCTAGAGAGCAACTCCAATTAATTGTGTAGCTTTTCTCAGTCCCCATTCAGACAGCCATCGTTCCCTTTCTTTGTGCCTCAGCCCTCACTTAATGCTGTACGTCTGCGCAGGAAGAAATGGCTCACAAATATGGTCCTCTGCTGCGGTTAGAGTGTCTCTTAAATCAGGTCATGGATCCTCTTCTGTTGCGGATCGCCATCCTCTCTGGGCACTTGCCTCAGTCTTCCTTGGACTGGTCTCGGTTTCAAACGGATTCAGGTATCAGTCTTCCACATATACTGGTCTTGGTCTTCCCCGGCGACTAGCCTGGGTTATCTACAAGCACTGATCTCAATCTTCCTCAGTGACAGGCCTCAGTCTTCCTCAGGCACTGGTCTTGGTGTTCCTCAGACACTGGTCTTGATTTACCTTGGGCACTGGTCTCAGTCTTCCTCAGGCACTGGTCTTGGTCTTCCTCAGGAACTGGTCTTGATTTACCTTGGGCACTGGTCTCAGTCTTCCTCAGGCACTGGTCTTGGTCTTCCTCAGGCACTGGTCTTGATTTACCTTGGGCACTGGTCTCAGTCTTCCTCAGGCACTGGTCTTGGTCTTCCTCAGGAACTGGTCTTGATTTACCTTGGGCACTGGTCTCAGTCTTCCTCAGGCACTGGTCTTGGTCTTCCTCAGGCACTGGTCTTGATTTACCTTGGGCACTGGTCTCTGTCTTCCTCAGGCACTGGTCTTGGTCCTCCTCGTGCAGTTGTCTCGGTCTTCCTCGGGGACTAGCCTCAGTCCTCTTCTGGCACTGGTCTCAGTCTTCCTCAGAGACTAGTCTCAGTCTTCCTTGGGAACTAGTCTTGGTCCTCCTCTGGCACTGGTCTCGGTCTTTCTCAGGGGCTGATCTTGGTCTTCCATGGGCACTGGTCTTGATCTACCTGGGGGACTGGTCTCAGTCTTCCTCATGCACTACTCTAGGTCCTCCTTGAGCACTGGTCCGGCCTTACTCAGGGTCTGATCTCGTTCCCCCTCTGGGGCTGGTCTCGGACTTCTTTAAGGACTGGTCTTAGTCTTCCTCGGACACTGGTCTTTATCTACCTCTAGGACTGGTCTCGATGCTCCTCGGGCACTATTTACGGTTTTCCTCCAGGAATGGTTATAGATCTTCAGGTGTTATCTTCCTCTGATCCTCACACAACCATCCTGCTCGAGGTTCAGGCACCAATTCCACCTCTTCTAGGCTCCCTCGGGCTTTCATAATTCCTAACTGAAGCACAGCTGTCAGCTGACCTGGTGCCTCCTCTCTTCTGTGGGAGAACGTGTCCTTTGCTCTTTGGTTTCTTCTACTGTTGTTCTCTCCATTTTCCTATTTTCTATCATCTTTGGTCAGCAGATGGCGATGTTTACCTCCATTTACAAATATCCTATATTAAACTCTAAATGATATGTGTCCAAAAAATATGCCTAATTCTTCTGCAAACAACAAGACTTTCTGCAGCTACTGATAAAATAAAAAAAAGCTTTGGCTGCTTGAATTTGGAAAGATTTTTTTTTTTTAAATTCACATTGAAGTGATTTTTCCTTGAATTTTTTTTAAAAATAATAATCTAGATAGGTTTCATATCCAATGCAGCTTTGTAATATCTTTGTAGTGGTCAGAACTCTAATTTATACAGACAACACTCTAATTCACTGGTATAACTATAGATTTAAAGAGTTACTAAAGGTATGAAAATGTACAAATCAGTTAATGGCTTGTAAATGGCTTCCAAACCCTGACTTTACCCCAGCCTATTTCCTGCCTTCATCTACATGGATATCAGAATGTCCACATTAGGAGTACAGATGATGGCAGTGATGTCTCCTCCTCTGAGGGTCCGGCTTATCAAAACAATCTCCGTCAGAGTCAGTGACACATGTGCTGATGTGGAGCGCAAAGGGGCTGGGGGCCCCATCATCTGGGCCAGTGGTCAGGATCACGATGGCAGTGCCCAGTGCTGTGGCCCTGGCTCACATTGAAAAAGGGAGAGTCAAAATGGAGAACTAATAATAATAAAGAAATAGAGTTTGTGATTCCAGTTGGGATAATCAGCCAGATATGGCTGGCACTGCAGGAGATCTCTGGGAGATAGAGTGGCAGTGAAGATGTTGAGTCCTTCCCAGCTAGGGCTGGCTCCTAGAGGATGATGACGGTTGTGGTGGCAATAATGAGGTTCAGAGAGAAAGGAGGCAGTCTCTTTGCTTAACCTTTTACTGAAGATGCTCAAGCAGATCCAGGGTATACAAGCACCACCACGCTAGCAGTGCGGATCCTGTTAGTATCCTTGCTACCTTCGGTGCAGTTCCCTGATCCTATGTACAATGACCTCCCTTGAAGGCTCCAATTGAGTGGCTAGTGAGCATGAAACCCACTAGCCTCCAGTTTCTGTCACTAGACCTTGGAAGCCAAGTAACCTAGTGCCTGGTCCCTCTCCAGACCAAACCTCTCCTGTTGCCTAACTCAGCCTTACTACCCTAACCCCTCCCTCCAATCAAAAAACTGAGTCACAGCCTAAGCCAGGCCCTTCAGTGCTCAGTTTCCTGGTTGAAGTTCAGACTGTGTTAAATGCTTCAGACTTCCAGCAGAGGGCGCTCCAGTTCTTCCCAGACATGGCATTGTGAAGAAATACCAATTGCAGCAACCAGACCGCATATAATACATATTTAGCTATTGCCTGAAATCCCCACCAGGGGGAGTCTGAGAGCTTACTGAATACAGATATACAGTTTGTAGTAGTAAGCTCATGAGCTCCCCCTTGTGGTGGCTGAAGGTGGAAGCTACTATGTTATGTTTAAAATATATCTGTGCAGAGGATTTGGTGCTCTGTGTCAGAGCTAAAAATGACATGAACATAAAAGGCGGAGGGTCACTTTAAAGGGAACCAACCACCCCCAATGACCCCCCGGACTATTAATATCAGTGCCTACACACAGCACATACATGTGCTGCACTGATTTTGGCTAAAAAAACTGTTTTTTAAAACTAAAGATAATGATTTTTAAAGTTTAAACCGGAGCGACGGATGGGCGGTACTTATCTGTGGAAACCGACGATATCTGATGCCAATCATCTTCCCTGTCTCCCCTCGCAGCAGTTATGGCCACCCCTTTGTGCAGCGTCACAGCCCTGTGCACGGGCTCGCATGCCCGTGCACACGTCATCATCTGCAGCCGGGTTGGGAGCGCGCGCTCTGTCTTCCATAGCCGAGCGCAGGAAGTCAGAGCGCGCGCTCCCAACCCGGCTGCAGATGATGACGTGTGCACGGGCATGCGAGCCCGTGCACAGGGCTGTGACGCTGCACAAAGGGGTGGCCATAACTGCTGCGAGGGGAGACAGGGAAGATGATTGGCATCAGATATCGTCGGTTTCCACAGATAAGTACCGCCCATCCGTCGCTCCGGTTTAAACTTTAAAAATCATTATCTTTAGTTTTAAAAAACAGTTTTTTTAGCCAAAATCAGTGCAGCACATGTATGTGCTGTGTGTAGGCACTGATATTAATAGTCCGGGGGGGTCATTGGGGGTGGTTGGTTCCCTTTAAGGCCATAAGATGTCTTTCTTCAAGTATTGAGTTACTTGTAACTCCATAACAATGGAGCGTGTTCTATTTTTGCTCCTATTACGAGGTATCATTGACACAACAACTAGACAAACTATATAGTAACTTCCGGGATGTGAATTTGCGCCTCCGCTGAGGGACATGACAATACCCCTCCATTAATTGCAAACACTGCTGCAGGAAATGCAGTCTTGCTATGATGACTGTGCAGAGTTCATTGACTGATACGGACGACCAGGAGGGTTTGGCAACGTGAGATGTTACCTAATAGCGTTCCCCAAGGCCGTTTGTGGGATTTCCTCTTTTTCCTTCCTTTCCTGCTTGAGTCATAAGTATCTTCCCATATGGGGCTCCAGGACTGTACGGGACGGTTACATTACTTGTGTTCATTACATGTGTGCACTGTAATATTCACACACCTTTTTGCATACTAAAACGCATGTATTTTTGGCTAAAAATTGCTTTGTCATCTATAGCCTGTGTGCTGCACTCACCTTGGCTGGATGCAAATGAGGGAATCTGTCAGCAGGTTATTCTTATGCAATCTGAAGAAAGCATGCTAAGATTAAAGAAAAAAACAAAAAGCAACTGTGTGGCGCCCCACTGGTCAGTGTGCCACAGTAGGGGTACTGCACCCATGACTGAGTGTGCAGTATTCCTGTCATTGGGGAGTGTAATGTCCACCTGAGGCTCTTATCCTGCATTCACACATTCTAGAGCATGGGACTACCTGAGAGACCCAGTCCTGGTGGGAGGAGTTTCAGGCTACGGCAGTGTGAAAGCGGAAAAACTCAGTCAGAAGCAGAACGTCTGTGGAGAGAGACAGAGAAGGACCATTGAGGGGACAGCACAGGGAGGACGCCCAGAAGGAGCGGCGACCCAGACAGAGAGAGGAGACCCAGTGCCTGACCTGCTACAGTCCGGGGGAATCCTAGTCTACCAACGGAGTGCCGCCTCCGAGTAACGGTACAGAAGAGTTTACCCCTGAGCCATCTATAAAAGACAGTTGAGAGGTTGAATTATCAGCTCTGACCCCCCGTCCAGAACATGCAGCCCCACCAGAAGCACTAGACCGAGTTGAGCCTCTTAGAGAGAGAAAGAAGGGTACCTCATATCACCCAACGGGTCTGGCAGACAAGTGAGCAGCGCAAGAATAGTGAGGAGGCGCAAGGAAGAGAACAGGACAGAGAAAGAAAGCAGAAGGTACACTACGGGAGCCTCAAAGAGACGTTATTCTCCTCAGTGACTAACCGGCCAGCTACCCGCACAGACTGTGTAAATGTGAATCTGATCTGTGCACTTTTGCAAGTAAACACCCGTACAGCGTCCATAAGTCTCCAGTGTCTTGATTCTGCCTCCATCTCATCACTGCCCCGGGGACTCAGCTCCGCCTGCAGGGAGTTAATCCATCAAGCTGCAAAAGCATCGCCCCCGTAGGTCTAAAGCAGTGCTGGTGATCATCATCAGAGTCTGCAGGTGGCGTCACAACAAACTTTTAAACTCTTTATTACCATTCCCCAACCCTTTTAAGCTGACCACCGGGGCCACAGGTCTGGGCAGGCCACCAGTGACTTCCCAACCACAACAGGGCCCAGACACCCGAGTTCCCATAGGCCCCTGGGTGATTCAACTGTGCCTCACTTATCAGGGTCTATGCCATTGTTTATTGTATAAGCCTGTGATTAACATTGCAGGACTAGAAAGTCACACGCATGTAGTCCAATATGCCCCCTGCTGGGATTGATACCTCACTGTCAGTGTACAATCTTTATAGAGAGCCTGATGTGGCGGGGGTAGCTCCCACAGCTCTGCTGTGATTGGACAATCTCTATAGAGAGCCTGGTGTGGGTGGGAGCAGCTCTTCCAGCTCTGCTGTGATTGGACAATCTCTATAAAGATCCTGGTGTGAGCAGGAGCAGCTCTCCAGCTCTGCTGTGATTGGACAATCTCTAATGAGAGCCTGATGTGGGCAGGGCAGCTCTCCCAGCTCTGCTGTGATTGGACAATCTCTATAAAGATCTCTGGTGTGAGCAGGAGCAGCTCTCCCAGCTCTGCTGTGATTGGATAATCTCAATGGAGGCCTGATGTGGGCAGGGGCAGCTCTCCCAGCTCTGCTGTGATTGGACAATCTCTAATGAGAGCCTGGTGTGGGCGGGGGCAGCTCTCCAGCTCTGCTGTGATTGGACAATCTCTAATGAGAGCCTGATGTGGGCAGGGGCAGCTCTCCCAGCTCTGCTGTGATTGGACAATCTCTAATGAGAGCCTGGTGTGGGCGGGGCAGCTCTCCCAGCTCTGCTGTGATTGGACAATCTCTAATGAGAGCCTGTGTGGGGCGGGGCAGCTCTCCAGCTCGGCTGTGTTCCTGAAACTAAAACCTTTGTTAGTGTGAAAATGGCTGCAGCCAGTAATCTTTGTGATATATCATTGGATTCAGGTTTTCTTTGCCTACATTATGTTGCAGTCAGATGAGGTAGCAAAAAGCTGCTGACAGATTCCCTTTAAGTGAGAATCAGTCAGTAAGCTTATTCTGATGGTTCCAAAGGAGAATTTCTAACTCTCTTATCCATTTTTTTCTGAGATTATCCTCGTTGATGTATAACCATAGTCAAAGTTAAATGCACAAAAATTTACTGAACGTGAATTGCAAAACTAATTTTAGCAAATACAAGGACTTACTGCAATAAAAATTGTCCCACAGGATGGACAATCCATGGCCATATTACCATGTTACCATGTTACTAGGGATGGGCGAGTCTACTCGCTACTATTCGGCACTCGCCGAATAGTAGCGTTATTCGTGTACTCGCTACTCGCCGAGTAAATTAGGATTACTCGGAGTAGCAAGTACCGAATACTTTTGCAGTGTATACAGTGTATACACAAATTCGTAAACACTCTTGCGAGTATAGCGATTCGATCATTTTGCAGTGTATCAGTAGATACACTGCAAAAGTCCTGTAAAATAAAGGAAAAGTGGTTAAAAAATAAAAAAATCGGATACTCACCTTAACCGACGGCTGTACCGGGACCGGCCGATGCACATCCATTCATGTAAAAGGACCTGTCACTCTCTCAGCCAATCAGATGGCTGGGAGAGATCTGGCCAATCAGAGGCCGCCACGTCACAATGACGTAATCGCTAGCAGCCACCTGATTGGCCAGATGGAAAGGTCCTCTCAGGTACAACGAGGACCTTTCCATCTGGCCAGTCAGGTGGCCGCTAGCGATTACATCATTGTGACGTGGCGGCATCTGATTGGCCAGATCTCTCCCAGCCATCTGATTGGCTAAGAGAGTGAAGGTCCTTTTACATGAATGGATGTGCATCAGCCGGTCCCGTTACAGCCGTCGGTTAAGGTGAGTATCCCATTTTTTTTTTTTTTAACCACTTTTCCTTTATTTTACAGGACTTTTGCAGTGTATCTACTGATACACTGCAAAATGATTCGGAAATCGCTATACTCGCAACGAGTGTTTACGAGATTTGTGCAGAAAAATCCTTTGTGTTTAACTGTCCAAGAAAAGTAAAAAGTGATGAAAATTCCTGTCCAAACACACTAATCTCATATGTTTCTGACGTTAACGGACCACATAACTCATGACTTGCTATGAGAAAAGACTGAAGGTATCAGACATGTTATGTCAAGAATTGGACATTTTGCTGAATTCACCCAAAGCAAAAAACTTAGATTCAGTCAAATCCAAAGATTTTTGGGTAAAATTCAATGTGAATTTGATTCTCCTCTGGATTGTAGCAGTCCAAGTTGGATAAAATTAGAAGCATAAATTAAATTAGTATACGATACCCAATAGTCGGAACTGCTACCTGTGAACACCGGATGTAAAAAGACCAATGTTTACTTTGATTACATGGAAGGCTAATTGCTCCACACTTGTGCAGCCCTGGATCCCGGCTTATCACTACAGATCAGGGTAGGTGATAAATGTCATAGTGCCACCTTGACCTGTTGCCGATCGATAGAACGGGGGCGCCGAACCTCCTGTTGTGTAAGGAATCCACTGTGAAAAGGATGTGGAACATAACCACCAACATTTTGGCTTATTATGATTATAGTGTTATTTATTCCATGGCGCTTTACATGTGAAAAGGGGCATATATAGAGAAGTACAATAATTATGAACAATGCAAAGCACAGAGTGGTACAGGAGAGAGGACCATGCATGCAAAGACTCACAGTCTACAAGAGGTGGGTGAGGATACAGTAGATGAGGAGAGAGGAACCTGCCCATGAGGGCTCACAGTCTACAAGGGATGGGTGAGGATACAGTAGATGAGGAGAGAGGACCCTGCCCATGAGGGCTCACAGTCTACAAGGGATGGGTGAGGATACAGTAGATGAGGAGAGAGGACCCTGCCCATGAGGGCTCACAGTCTACAAGGGATGGGTGAGGATACAGTAGATGAGGAGAGAGGACCCTGCCCACGAGGGCTCACAGTCTACAAGGGATGGGTGAGGATACAGTAGATGAGGAGAGAGGACCCTGCTCACGGGGGCTCACAGTCTACAAGGGATGGGTGAGGATACAGTAGGTGAAAAGAGAGGACCCTGCACATGAGAGCTCACAGTCTACAAGGGATGGGTGAGGATACAGTAGATGAGGAGAGAGGACCCTGCCCACGAGGGCTCACAGTCTACAAGGGATGGGTGAGGATACAGTAGGTGAGGAGAGAGGACCCTTCCCATGAGGGCTCAGTCTACAAGGGATGGGTAAGAATAGTGTGGCGCCCCACTACGTAGGTGCCACAAAAGGGGTACTGCACCCAGAAAAGCGGTGTAGTACTCCACTGCAGTTCGGACTATGGTCACTAGATGGAACCCTAGAGCAGCACTCACACACTAGAACAGTGGGTGGGAGGAACCCCGGGAGGAGATATAGTGGCCTCTTGGGGGGAACTAGTGAGACTCAGAAAGGTGTTGGAGTCAGTGAGAGAGGGAAGATGGAGTAGCATTGAAGGAGCCAGGTAGCCAGCCTGAAGGAGCGAGGAGGGTCACCTCGGCTGAGGGGCCCCAAGAGAGCAACGATCCCAGGAAACAGAAAAGAAAGAGAGGGAAAGAAACTCAGAAGCAGAGTTCACTCTAAGAAGGGGATTGAGTAACAGTAGAGTTTGCCCTGAAAGGAAGGAAACCGGGTACCGGAGCCCGCACCTGTGAGGTCCTTCAAGGCTCACAGAAAATCCGTTAAACAGGGATTTTACAAATACGGCCCTGGCTCTCAAGGAACCCACAAGAGGGGAACCAGAACCGCAGTAAGCGCCTGCGACGTTCAGACAGAAGGTTAACCCGACAGGTAAAAGGGAGAGGAGACAGAATCAGAAGCAGCAGGAGGCCAGGTTATCTATAAGAGATCAGGCTTCACAACACTGGGAACAGAAAAGAAGGAAAAGAAAGGAACATAAAGGAGGGTTCCAGCTACAGCTACAAATCCCAACTGCAGCCGTGAGCATTTGCCAATATACATCTGACTAACTGTTGAACTGTAAAGCTGAATGAAAGTTGTTCCAGTAAAGTTACCCGGTGAAGTGAAGTTTTGACTCTGCTGCATTCTTTCTATATAAACTGTTGCCTTACAGCATCACTGCCCCGGCAGTTCAGTCCCGCCTGCGGGGGACTAATCCATCCAAGCCGCGATACCATCGACCACCGGAGCATCACCACACACTGCAGGTGGCGTCACGAAGACAACTTTGTAAATAATCCCCTGTAAATAATTCCCCCATTTTCAGTTGACCCCCAGGGCCACGGCTTCGGGATGGCCACCCGTGACTTCCCAGACTGAAGATAGCCTGAGAGCCGAGTACCCGAGCCCTGGGTGCGCGTCAATACAGTAGGTGAGGAGAGAGTACCCAGCCCACAAAGGCTCACAGTCTATAAGGGATGAGTGAGGTAGTAGGTGATGGTAGAGCTGGTCGTGCGATGGTTGGTGGACTGGTGGGTGCGGATCAGTAGGGGACTCACCGGTCGGACCCCTATGTTTATTGAGTGATGGCACAACCTAATGGTATAAACTTCGATTTTGTTACGCTTGGTTGCAGTCAACTTTGGTTTTGCTGCCTGGGTTGCTAACGGTTCAGAAATTCCAGGATATTTGGGAAAAATTGGAAACTTTATTGCCTTGTCCGTCAAAAAATGTATGGCATCCATGATTTATTTGAAGCTCAAGAAACCTATACAGATACTTTGACTGTAATTATAATCACTTTACAGTTTGCAGTGAATGAGTCTGTTGTCTCCACATCAGAGTTATGAGCAGTAGACATGGATTACTTATAGTCATAATGAATTATTATAGTTTTCCTATGTGTCCATAAAACATTGTCTGTCCATAATTTTTTGACAAACTGTCCAGAAGGAATTAAGAGTCAAGTTGGTAATCAAGACCCGCAATCCCAAACAACTTTTCAAAACCTTCAATTGCTTACTCCGCCCGCCTGCTCCCCCTCCCTCTCCCCTTATCTCTGCACAAGACTTTGCCTCCTTCTTCAAAGAAAAGATTGACAGAATCAGAGACAGCTTTGATCCACTGTCCCCACAGCCTCCTCTTTCACCTATACCGCCCTCTCCTTCCATCAACTGCTTCCCCCCCATAACTGAAGACCAGCTCTCCTCCCTCCTGTCAAATCACACCTCACCACCAGCGCCCACAACCCGCTCCCATCCCACCTCATTCCCAACCTCACCTCCTTTATCATGCCAGCCCTAACTCATCTTTTCAACCTATCACTTACCACTGGCACCTTCCCCTCAGCCTTCAAACATGCCTTGATCACACCCATCCTCAAAAAACCCTCCCTCGATCCCACAACTGTCTCCAACTACCGCCCTATATCTCTCCTCCCTTTCGCCTCCAAAGTACTTGAACAGCATGTCCACTCTGAGCTGTCCTCTCACCTCTCCTCCTACTCCCTCTTTGACCGCCTGCAATCTGGCTTCCGACCCCTCCACTCCACTGAAACAGCCCTGACCAAAGTCACCAATGACCTACTGACTGCCAAAAGCAAGCGCCACTACTCTGTTCTCCTCCTCGACCTGTCAGCCGCCTTCGACACTGTTGACCACTCCCTTCTACTTCAGATCCTGTAATCTCTTGGGATCACGGACCTTGCCCTCTCTTGGATCTCCTCATACTTAACGGACCGGACCTTCAGCGTCACCCACTCCCACACATCCTCCTCGCCCTACTCCCTATCTGTCGGGGTCCCCCAGGGCTCGGTTCTTGGACCGTTACTGTTCTCAATCTACACTCTCAGCCAAGGCAACTCATTGAGTCCCATGGCCTCTCGTACCACCTCTACGCCAACGACACCCAAATCTACCTGTCTGGTCCTAACATCGCCTCCCGTCTATCCAAAATTCCACACTGCCTGTCCGCCATCTCATCCTTCTCCTCTGCTCGCTTCCTTAAGCTGAACATGGACAAAACCGAGTTCATAGTCTTCCCCTCAAGACGCTCCCCCTCACTACTCCATTGTCGTCAACGACTGCTCTCTCTCCCCAGTCCCCCACGCTAAGTGCCTCGGGGGTTATCCTTGACTCTTTCCTTCAAGCCCCACATCCAGGCCCTCGCCACCTCCTGCCGACTCCAGCTCAAAAACTTCTATAGTATCCGCACTTTCCTTGACCACGACACTGCTAAAACCCTTATTCACACTCTCATCATCTCCCGCCTCGACTACTGCAACCTCCTGCTCACTGGCCTCCCCAATACCTCCCTTGCACCTCTCCAATCTATCCTGAACTCCGCTTCCCGCCTAATCCATCTTTTTCCCCGCTACTCCCCTGTCTCCCCCCTCTACCAAGCTCTTCACTGGCTCCCTACTTCCCAGAGATCCCGGTTTAAAACATTAACCATGACATACAAAGCCATTCACAACCTGTCCCCTCCATACATCTCTGACATGGTCTCCCGATACCTACCCTCACGCAACCTGTGATCCTCCCAAGAGCTCCTCCTCTACTCCCCCCTCATCTCCTCTTCGCACAACCGCATACAGGTTTTCTCCCGTGCTTCACCCATTCTCTGGAACTCACTGCCCCAACACAACAGACATTCTCCTTCCCTGGGAACCTTCAAAAAGAAGCCTGAAGACCCACCTGTTCCGCCAAGCCTACCACCTGCAATAAGACCCGGTTCACCACACCGCCTCACGACTGGAACTTCCCCTTCCAACTGTGTCCCCACCCGCCCCTCGTAGACTGTGAGCTCTCGCGGACAGGATTTCTCCCCTCTTGTATCTGTACGACCGAATTGTCCACATTTATTGCTACTTGTATTGTTACTATGTTACTTGTCCTAGTCTGCCCCTTTTAGCATGTAAAACGCCATGGAATATAATGGGGCTATATAAAAAAATAATAATAATAATAAAAGTAATTCTTCGGATTAAAAAGTTTGTGCACTCCTGCCGTAGACCTGCCGTAGCCTGCCATAACCCTTGATCTACTGTAAATACAAAGGCCCTCATCTCATAACATTGCCTCCTTGAGGAACGTGCCGTCACTTCTGAGGTCTCCGAATAATATCATGTTCCTTCTGCACATCCAAGGAGATGTCTCGCCATACAAGCAAAAAAAGATGATTGACAAGGATCTAAAATTGAAAACTCGTCTTGAAATAGTCGAAGACTCGAATGCACTCAGGTTCTTACTTTTCACGTCTCTTCTTTATGAGTTTGTCTAACTTGGAACGTGATTTTCAAAGAACTGTCCCGTAGACTACCGCACCCTCCCGAGAGATAGGGATACACAATCCGAATACATATGGTGCAAAGGCCTGTTGATCGAGAAATAGTCTATGGAGCCATCTGGCATCTTTCAAAGTTACATGTTTGCTGTGTGTACATGCTTTTTATGTGACTATGATGTTCCTCCATATGTTGATTCCTCTTCCCGCACCGAGCCAAGACCTGAAGTCTAAACAAGCATTTGATATTTCATAAAATGGCTTTGGTGATATGAAGGTCCAGGACTTGACTCGTAGAACTGAGGACATGATGTAAACACCGACCATCAATCACCTACGGCATCAGCTGAACTCACTTTGTGCTAAGAGGCAGCGTTACAATCTGCTTTAGATCCCGAGTCTACCGCCATATGCTGCACAAAGCTTTATTGCTTTGAAGTTCAAAACGTTCTTCTCCTTTAGATATTGCTCTTATTAAGTTGCCTTATTCTACCTCCGCACTTACAGGGAAATAAAAAAAAAGCAAAATCCAATCTTTAAAAGAACAGTGGAAAGTAAAGACTGTGGGAACGATTTCAGAAATGTGGCCGAGTTTTTAAGAGTTCAAGTCAAGAGTTCAAGATGGTCGTAGATTAGAAAATAAAAAGCTCGTTAATAATATTTTTAGACCCATCGATGAATATGATGCTACAGTTAGTGTCACTTGCCATAGAACGTCAGGACCAAAGAAGAACATACCTCTGAAACAGGCCATCCTATTACAGCTCTGGTTGGTGGCTGTTTACTTGGCGAGACTCTGTATAGGACACCTATATACAGAGGATCAGAATCAGTAGGAATAAAAACAGAGATGAACAAATCGATTCTAAGCAAAATCAAATTCACTCGAAATGTTGGATTCAATAAAATCAAAAGTTCGCGGAAAATTTTACTTTGTATGAATTTAAAGAGATTATCCACTACTTAGACTTTGGGTGATGCTAGTCACTACAGTAACAAGCTGTTACCTTCAATTTGCAGAGTCATGACGGACAGACTAAAATAACACTGTCCCAACTAGTCGTCAGGCAATCCAGGGTCAGTTCCTGGAGAGGTCAGGAGAAGACAGAGACAATTGTCAAAAAATTAGCCGAGGTCATATAAATCAGGAGGGTGAGACTCAATCAGGGGAATAAAAAGATGCTTAATCAGGTAACAGTTCAGGGGTCAGAAAATCAGGCTAAGAGAAAAATAAAGGTCAGGCCAGGTCAGATAATAGAGATCAGAATAAGCACAGCAGCCCACACATCACTTCATGCAAAATGTACAATTGGCACCAACTGGGGAAAGCTGCAATCTTAAGAAGCAGAGTAATCACTGGAAGTAGAAACACCTGAGTGATTCCACCCTTCCCAGAACCAGCATGGAGAATAACTCAGAACATAACCAGACTGACAACTCAGACACACAGAATAGATACAGAAAGATACAAAAAGCAGTGCAGAGAAGAGATTGTGACACATTGATGACTTATCTTTAGTATAGGTTCTCAATGTCTGATTGGCTGGGGTCCAACATGCGGCACCTCAGCCTGTGGCCTGAGCTGTTCATCTTCTGATAGTGGCCACAGTGGGGTCCTGCATATCCACCTCCTATTGATATGAATAAGAGGTGGATGGGCAGTACCCTGCTATGGCAACTAACAGAATACGGGGCAGCTCCAGAATTGAACACTACAGGCAACGGTCTGCCGCACCGAGAACAGTTGATTGGAAGGGTGCAGAGTGTCAGTCTCCAGCAGATCAGGCAATGATGAGCTATCCTAAAGATAGGTTATCAATGCCTAAGTAGTGGACAACCACTTCAGTCCCTTTCTTATGCACTCTACATTTTCCTCCAGTCTTTAGGCATCTAATCTTCATTGCCAAAGTTTATTATCAATTGTAAATATATTTTTTTCTACTATGACTATTACTCATTACTTATATTTTGTTTTACAGTCCTATTGACCAGTTTGTTTTCCATGCATGAGTTGTAGGTGAAGCAACAGCGCCCAGGGCAGTGAGTGCTATAAATACCGTCATGGATATTATAACATAAATCCAAGCATTGTGCACAGCCAACAATTGTACAATTTGTGTTTTTGAAGACTTGGTCTATTAAAAAGTAATTTCCTCCAGGACGACCTGACCACTAGACATCCCCTTCTTCTATATAAAGATCTTAAGTCGTCTAATCATATCAAAAGTTACAGTTTTTCTTCAGTGAAACTTTTTGCAAATCCAATCATGTGGTCATTTATGATAGCAGACTGGAGCCCGTAACAATAAGGAGCATTCAGAGAGCAGAAATAATCCTGAGGAAGCAATGAATCATCTTAGTCGCAGCTGTCATACTGGGGCAGGAGGCCTGAATACTGGGAGATGTCATTACGGCTATGTACTCTATAGCGTAGACTTAATGTCCACTTCATGACCCAGGGAGCTGAAGTTCATCCATAGGGAAGCAAAGGCTAACAACTGTATGCACACTCCCCACCAAAAAACTATGTACGTGGGCAGGGGCAGGCTGGCAAATTTTGGCATGGGAGGCAAGCACATGAGCAGTGGACCGCATGTCACTGCATCAAGACAGGGAGCTTCAGGAGCAGAGTGGCCCCAAAACTACTGCTTAACCACCGGCCTGGGAGGCAAGCACATGAGCAGTGGGCCGCATGTCACTGCATCAAGACAGGGAGCTTCAGGGGCAGAGTGGCCCCAAAACTACTGCTTAACCATCAGCCTGGGAGGCAAGCACATGAGCAGTGGGCCGCATGTCACTGCATCAAGACAGGGAGCTTCAGGGGCAGAGTGTCCCCAAAACTACTGCTTAACTATCAGCCTGGGAGGCAAGCACATGAGCAGTGGGCCGCATGTCACTGCATCAAGACAGGGAGCTTCAGGGGCAGAGTGTCCCCAAAACTACTGCTTAACCACCGGCCTGGGAGGCATTTGCCCCCCTGCCCCCTGGGCCAGCCAGCACCTGTATGTGGGGTCTGAGCTGAGGACTTACGGTTTCACGGGTCCGGTACAGTAATTTCGGGTCAAGGTCGGGATGGGTTGTGTCAGCAACACTTGAGGACTTCTTCTGGATCTCAGTTTCAGTATGGCGACAAATGCCTGCTCTACAGGTATGGTATTAAATGCTCTACAGGTATGGTATTAAATGCTCTACAGGTATGGTATTATGGACTCTAACAAGCTTAGCAGACAATCTGTGTTATTTCCAACACACTCGATAAACAGGCTGATAGTAACTCACCACATGTCTGCATGCTGCAGGCCTGGTCCACATACTGTCCGGTACCTGACCACAAAGAGTCTGCAGAGAATCCCCTCTGGTGGATGGGAGGAATCACTGCAGGCATCACCTCCACATTATCATACCCTCCTCCCCACCCACTTGCTCAGAGACAACTGGAAATTAAAAATGAAACCTGCAAAAAGGTTAACTTGTGAGAAATAAAGGCACAAGCCCTATAGTGACCAGAAATAGTTTTATTCCTTATGTGCAGAACTTATTCCGAACAGCTATATATGAAAAGACAAGAGCATTTTGTGTGTATGTCCTCTTTAAGCACTCTACATCTTTGGTACATACATTCATAAAAAAGCAATTTATCGTACAGGTTTGGAATAGTCACATGACCATTGATCACGCGTCAGGGTCAAGCTTCAGGAATATGCCATATAAGACTATATGTTTGATCTTTATTACAGCTTCATCTACAAAGAAGCATTGTTCACTTTGATGCAAAATGCACAACAGAGTCCGGCATCTGCTGCTCACATTCACTTCTATGTAATTATCAATGAAATGCACAGACAACTTTACTAAACTTTGAAAGTAGATTAAACTTGTTCTTTGGTTTGGATCTTTAGGACTCATTATTTCGCCGATGAAAACCTTTTGGGTCTCTTAAGTCCAGTCCGACTCTTGGTCCGTCGATAGCGCTTAATTGATGCTGCAGTGGTAATGATATCTCACTGATTATCTCCCCCAGCTATAATGACCCGGCAAGGTGACTCCCTAATTCATTGCCATGAGGACTAATGATACAGGAGATGGTTCACCAACATTTATTAAAAACGTGTCGGGTCACCATTATTTTTCAGCACATTTAGTTAACAGCACTAATTCAACAACAAAATGTACTGAACAAGAATAAAAATGCAACATTTTTGTTTGTTTTCCCATTTTTCATGACCTGAACTCAAAGATCCAAGATCTGTGTTTGTGAGTGTCAGGCCTGGTGGTTTGGATGTTGGTAGGCATTGGGGCAGACCTCCGGTGGTGAGGGGTGTTAATCCATCTGATAACTCTGCATTTAAGTGAGTTCCGCGCCCCTCAGGGGCGTTCTCCAGCTCTTCGTCAGGTCACCCGTAGCCCTCACTGGCTATGACGGGTTGGGTATCACCTCGAAAGGGTGCAAGTGCCCTCTTCACCCAAGTGTTGGGCTCCAGGAGACTCACTTCAGGTTTTGGTGTTGCAGGGAGACAGGATGCTGTTGTTCCCAGTTATGATGCTGTTCAGGGGTCCCTGGATGCGGGGTCCACTGGTGTCAGCTGTTGCCAGGAGATATGGGGCTCTGTGTATCCTTGTTCAGCCATGTGATAGGAGGTCACATCCACTCCACCCTCCTCTCCTCCTCCTTTGCCTCTCTGGGCTGAGGGTGGAGAGTGGGCGATACCTCAGCGGTATCAGGTGATCCATGAGAGAGAGATTTAAACCCGCCATGTCCTCTGTGCAGTGCTGATTATTTTCAGTTTTGCTTGGGTGGAAAGGTTAGTACTTTACATTTTGAGTGTTTTTTCTGGTTTGCTCTCTTGCTCTGATTTGTTGGTCTTGGCTTTGTCGCTAACCTCTCCTTAAACATACAGCGCCTTGTGAAAGTATTTGGCCCCCTTGAACTTTTCAACCTTTTGCCACATTTCAGGCTTCAAACCTAAATTAGCATAATTATTAGGCAACTTAATAAAAACCAAATATATTCCCATCTCACTTGTTTATTTTCACCAGGTAAACTAATATAACTGCACAACATTTAGAAATAAACATTTCTGACATGCAAAAACAAAACCCCCAAAAATGAGTGCCCAATATAGCCCCCTTTCTTTATGATGACACTCAGCAGCCTCCATCCATAGATTCTGTCAGTTGCTTGATCTGTTTACGATCCACATTGCGTGCAACAGCCACCACAGCCTCCCAGACACTGTTCCCAGAGGTGTGCTGTTTTCCCTCCCTTTAGATCTCACATTTTAGGAGGTTCTCTATGGGGTTCAGATCAGGTGAACAAGGCGGCCATGTCATTATTATTTCTCCTTTTAGACCCTTAGTGGCCAGCCACGATGTGGAGTAGTTGGATGCATGTGATGGAGCATTGTCCTGCATGAAAATCATGTTTTTCTTGAACGATATCAACTTTTTAATGTACCACTGCTTGAAGAAGTTGTCTTCCAGAAACTGGCAGTAGGTCCGGGAGTTGAGCTTCACTACATCCTCAACCCGAAAAGGTCCCACAAGTTGATCTTTGATGATCCCAGCCCATACCAGTACCCACCTCCACCTTGCTGGCATCTGAGTCGGAGTGGAGCTCTCTGCCCTTTACTGATCCAGCCTCTGGCCCATCCATCTGCCCCATCAAGAGTCACTCTCATTTCATCAGTCCATAAAACCTTTGAAAAATCTTAAGTTTCTTGTTCAGAGGAGGTCGTTTTTCAGCCTTTCTTACCTTGGCCATGTCCCTGAGTATAGCACACCTTGTGCTTTTTGATACTCCAGTAACGTTGAAGCTCTGAAATATGGCAAAACTGGTGGCAAATGGCATCTTGGCAGCTTCACACTTGATTTTCCTCAATTTATGGGCAGTTATTTTCCGCCTTTTTTGTCCAACACGCTTCTTGCGACCCTGTTGGCTCTTTGCCATGAAACGCTTGATTGTTCGGTGATCACGCTTCAAAAGTTTGGCAATTTCCAGACTGCTGCATCCCTCTGCAAGACATCTCACAATTGTGGACTTTTCAGAGCCGTCACATCTCTCTTCTGACCCATTTTGCCTAATGAAAGGCATTTGCCTAATAATTAATTACACCTTATATAGGGTGTTGATGTCATTACACCACACCCCTCCTCATTACAGAGATGAACATCACCTGATTTACTTAATTGCTAGCTGGTTCTCAGCCTATACAGCTTGGAGTAGGACAACATGTATAAAAAGTATCATGTGATCAAAATACTCATTTGCCTAATAATTCTGTACACCGTGTACAGCTGAGGTGGGAGCGTCTGTCCATAGGACAACAATCAGTCGTACACTGTACAAATCTGGCCTTTATGGAAGAGAGGCAAGAAGAAGCTATTTCTCACAGATATCCATAAAAAGTCTGGTTTGAAGTTTGCCACAAGCCGCCTGGGAGACACCAAACATGTGGAATAAGGGAGACACCAAACATGTGGAATAAGGGAGACCCCAAACATGTGGAATAAGGGGCTCTGCTCAGAGGAAACCAAAATCAAACTTTTTAGCCACAATGCAAAATGATATGTTTGGCGTAAAAGCAACAAAGCTCATCACCCTGAAAACACCATCCCCACTGTCACACATGGTGGAGGCAGCATCATGGTTTGGGCCTGCTTTTCTTCAGCAGGAACAGGGAAGATGGTTAAAATTGATGGGAAGATGAATGGAGCCAAATACAGGACCATTCTGGAAGAAAACCTGTTGGAGTCTGCAAAAGACCTGAGACTGGGACGGAGATTTATCTTCCAACAAGACAATGATCCCAAACATAAAGCAAAATCTACAATGGAATGGTTCAAAAATAACCGTATCCAGGTGTTAGAATGGTCAAGTCACATCCAGACCTGAATCCAATGGAGAATCTGTGGAAAGAGCTGAAAACTGCTGATCCCAAACGCCTCAATCCAACCTCACTGAGCTCCAGCTGTTCTGCAAGGAAGAATGAGACAAACCCCAAGAGACTGCAGCTGTAATCACAGCACAAGGGGGCGCTACAGAGTATTAACTCAAGGGGCCGAATAATATTGCACACCCCACTTTTTAGTTTTTTATTTCTTAAAAAAGCTTAAAATATCCAATAAATTTGGTTCCATCTCACGATTGTGTCCCACTTGTTGTTGATTCTTCACCAAAAAATTAGAATTTATATCTTTATGTTTGAAGCCTGAAATGTGGCAAAAGGTTGAAAAGTTCAAGGGGCCGAATACTTTCACAAGGCACTGTATATAGGGGGCCAAATACCTTCACAAGGCACTGTATATAGGGGGCCAAATACCTTCACAAGGCACTGTATATAGGGGGCCAAATACCTTCACAAGGCACTGTATATAGGGGGCCAAATACCTTCACAAGGCACTGTATATAGGGGGCCAAATACCTTCACAAGGCACTGTATATAGGGGGCCAAATACCTTCACAAGGCACTGTATATAGGGGGCCAAATACCTTCACAAGGCACTGTAGCTAGCTTATGCACTGATTTTCCTGTTTGTACTAGTATAGAATTCATACAATGGTAGAGTTGTGAGGGACCTCCTGGATCATCTGGTCAAACCCTCTGCTCAAACCAGGATTCACTAAATCATCCCAGACAGATGTCTGTGTGAAGACTTCCATTGAAGGAGAACTCACCACCTCTCGTGGTCACCTGTTCCACTTGTTGATCACCCTCACTGTCAAAAGTTGTTCTAATATCTAATCTGTGTCTCCTTCCTTTCAGTTTCATCCCATTGATTCTAGTCTTTTCTTGTGTAAATGAGAATAAAGCTGATCCCCCTACAGTGTGACAGCCCTTGACATATTTGTAGACAGCTATTAAGTCTCCTCTTAGTCTTCCCTTTTGCAAGCTAAACACTCCTAAATCCTGTAAGCGTTCTTCATAGGACATGGTTTGCAGACTGGTCACCATTCTGGGTGCTCTTCTCTGAACATGCTCCAGTTTGTTGATATCTTTATTATAATGTGGAGCCCAGAACTGGACACAGTTATCCAGATGAGGTCTGACCAAAGAGGAATAAAGGGTAATAAAGACTTAGGCTGCCTTCACATTTGCGTATGGGAAGGCAGCGTATGCTGCGTTCCCATACGCAGTCAAACGCATGCGCACTGCATTCCTATGTTTAACATAGGAATGCATCGTGCCTGCGTTTGCTGCGTTCGGGTGCGGATGCGGAAGATATCTGCTCCCTCCAGGGTCTCCCGTCCGCACCCGGGACGCAGCATGTTGCATTTTTGGGCGCTCGGGGACCTTGGAAAATCAGCAAGCGTCCCCAAGCGCACAAAACATGCATTGTAGTCAATGGGTCCGCAGTGTTCTGCGCTTGACAGCGCAGGAGAACGCTGCGGACCCATTGAAATCTCTCCCGGGGCCGCCGGTGATGTCACAGGAGATCACCGACGGCCACCGGGAGATCAGCTGGAGCCTCTGCTGTCCTCCGCCTCCCGGCCGCCAGTAATCTGCTAGCAGTGTCGGCGGGGTTAAACAGCTGATGTGACAGCTGTTTGAATCTTCCCGCGCCGACATCTCCTCTCGGTGTCAGCATGGGAGATTCAAACAGCTGTCAAATCAGCTGTTTCTCCCCGCCGACACGTCCCGGAGCTTACCGGCGGCCGGGAGGAAGATATCTCCGGCGCTGATCTCCGCCTCCGGCCCACCCCCGGACACCGCCGATTGGCTGGCCGGGCTCCACTGTGATGTGTCCGCAGGCGGACATTCTCCGCTGCGGACACATCAAAATGACCCTGCTTTTGACTGCATTTGTATCTGCATGCCATCAGCATGCAGACACAAACGCAAATGTGAAGGTAGCCTAAGACTGTAGGCTGTGTGTTCAGCCACCAGCCACCTCGCTATTTGTCACCTGGGACCGGAAGTCGGGTGAAAGTACTACTTCCCTGAAGGGTAGGCATGTGTCTGACATAATGTGTTTGTTGGCCAGCAATCGGGTCATTTCATCACTACCCTAGCATTACAGCAAGCACATCTCCTTTACTGAGACAATCCATCCACCTCACAGGTATGGTTTATCAAGATGCTGATTAGACGGCATGATTATTGCATTACTGCTCTAAAATTTGCTATTTTACAGTATTGGAGCAGGGTCTGAACATCAGTATCTGGTGTGACCGCCATATACCAGTCTGCCAACTGCCCTGTATAGTGAAAAATGTGATTCATCCATGAATAGAACACCTCTCCAATATGCCAGATGCCATGAAATGTGAGCATTTGCCCACTCAAGCCAGATACGATGACGACTTGCAGTTATGTCGAGACCCCAATGAAGACAATGAGCTGAAGTCACATGGAGACCCCAATGAGGATGGTGAGTTGCAGTCATGTGGAGAAGCCAATGAGGATAACAAGCTGCAATCAGGTGGAGACCCCCACTTGGATGACGAGATGCAGTCAGGTGGAGACCCCCAATGAGGATGATGAGCTGCAGTCATGTGAAAACCCCACATGAGGACAACGAGATGCAATCAGGTGGAGAACCTGATGAGGATGACTAGCTGTAGTCAGGTGGAGACCCCGATGAGGATGACAAGCTGCAGTCAGGTGGAGATCCTGATGAGGGTGATGAACTGCAATCAGGTGGAAACCCCAATGAGACATTCTTTGGTTATGTAAACTGATTGTTGGAGCAGCTATCTGGGTGAACAGTCTCAGAAGATCACAGAGGTGAAGATGCTGAATGTAGAGATCCTGAACTAGTGTAGTTCTGGTGGACATTCCTGCAGTGAGCATGCCAACTGCACGCTCCCTCAAAGCTTGCGACATCTGTGGCATTGTGCTGTAATAAAACTGCACATTTTAGAGTGGCCTTTTATTGTGGCTGCCTAAAGCGCACCTGTGCAATAATCATGTGTCTAATCAGTCTAAGGCGCACCTGTGCAATAATCATGTGTCTAATCAGTCTAAGGCGCACCTGTGCCATAATCATGCTGTTTAATCAGACTAAGGTGCACCTGTGCAATAATCATGTGCCTAATCAGACTAAGGTGCACCTGTGCCATAATCATGCTGTTTAATCAGACTAAGGCGCACCTGTGCCATAATCATGCTGTTTAATTAGACTAAGGCGCACCTGTGCAATAATCATGCTATTTAATCAGACTAACGCATACCTGTGCCATAATCATGCTGTTTACTCAAACTAAGGTGCACCTGTGCAATAATCATGCTGCCTAATCAAATTAACGCATACCTGTGCCATAATCATGCTGTTTAATCAGACCAAGGCGCACCTGTGCCATAATCATTTGTCTAATCAGCATCTTGATATGTCATACTTATGAGGTGGATGGATTATCTCAGCAAAGTAGAAAGGAGAACCGCTCACTAACACAGAATTAGACAAATTTGTGACCAATATTTGAGAGAAAAAGGCCACTTGTGCACATAGAAAAAGTCTTAGATCTTTGAGTTCAGCTCACGAAATATGGAGAAAAAACAAAAGTGTTGTGTTAGAATTTTTGTTCAGTATAATATAATGTCACGCTATCAAAACCCTGAACAGGCTGCTATTCACATCTCAACCCGTGGGTGGCCACATATAGAATAGGGCCACACGGTCAGTTTTACCCTATTCTACCACAATATGTTTAATACTTAGCAGATTTTCCAGAAGCGCAGAGCGGTAACGCTATGCGGTTCAGGAGAACGCTACCCTTGGTAACCCGATATGTACCATGGTTACCCAGCCACACACAAAGCTGCGTGGGCTGCACTTTAGCTGAGTGCACAGAAAACGTTGCAGACGTCCAGGGAAGGTCCTGGGAATGCGCCTAGGAATTCACTGTGTTGAGCGCTTTAGCCGGCTGCCCGCAGTGTTTTCTTGGACTGGGGTCCCTGAGATCAGTGATTGCTTCGTGTTGTTGGTCTACCAGGCATTGCTCCCACCTAGCCAGAATCCTACTCCACAATGATGAGGAGCAACACCCCGAAACAGCAGTCTGTGGATGGATACCTGGCCTTGGTATTCCCTTGTCATATTTTTAAGCTCATAAAGAGTTGGATATTTACTCAAGGGGCCACTTAATGTGGTGGGTATGGTGTTCTCCTCAAAGAGCCACCCCCTTGGCTGGGTCTTTCCCTGGAGGGATATCTGGCTAGTCCTGTGTTAAGACTCCTAAACGAGGCTCCACAGACTTTATTTGCATATTTGTAATTCCCAGGGTCTTTAGCTGAACGCACAGAAAACGTTGCAGACGTCCAGGGAAGGTCCTGGGAATGCGCCTAGGAATTCACTGTGTTGAGCGCTTTAGCCAGCTGCCCGCAGTGTTTTCTTGGACTGGTCTCTCTGAGATCAGTGATTGCTTCATGTATGTAAATCTAGCATTTTTTTGTCTAGTAGGTGTGGCCTATAATAAAGATCCCCACAGAAAAGAGTTGATGACCACGCTCATTTGGATAAGAACCTTACATTTAAAAATGAGAAAAAGGAAAATATTTACAGATCCTCTTAAATTTTCTTTTCAGCTCTAATCTTCCATAGACGTTTCTATTTCCTTCTTTTCCTTATCTGTTTTCTTTTTTTCCTCTCTTTGCCTTTCATTTCCCCCTTTCCTTTCTGCTTTATTCCTTCTTTACCTTCTCCTTTCCGGTCTAGTCCTCTTCCTCTCCCGTTATCTCTACTGTTCCCATTACCTCTAGTCCTTTACTTTCCTCTGCTGTCCCAATTTTTTTTTCCGCATATGTTTATTTCTTTCCTTTCCTCTCTTTTGTTTCCGATTTTCTCTTCACCTCTTTTTGCTTTTTTTTACTCAATTCTTCTTTACATTTTCTTACTCTTTCATCTGTAACTTTTTCATTTTCTCTCCCTTGTATCTTTCTTTCCCACCATCTGTTGTGTTGCTTTCCTCACTTACCGCTTTCTTTCATTTCTCATTTCCTTAACCCTCTCTATTTTTTCTCATCTTTTCCTTTTCTTTCCTTTTTTTTCTTCTGTACCATCTTCTCTTTATCTCCTTTACTTTCTTTTTGCTCTTTACCCTTTCATTTTTTACTTCTCATCTCAAATATTTTCTGTTATTTTCTATAATTTTGCTTTCACATCCTTAATCTTTTTTGCTCTCTTCCTTTTCCCTATTTCCTTATCTTCTCATTTTCCTTATTCCCTATTTCCTTATTTCCTATTTTGCTTATACTTTGCTCCTTTGATGATCATTCTGTGTCCTCCCATTTAATTTCTTCTTTGGTTTTCTTGTCTACTCTTTTTTCTTTCCCTTTTTCTTTAGTTTCCATTCCTCCTGTCCTATTTCCCTCCCCAATCTCCTCTTCTATATTCTCCTATTTTTTTGTTTGTATTTCTACTTTCCTTTTCATTACTTTTTGGTTTCCTCTCTTCTCCTTTCCTTAACTCTTTTTCATTCTTTCCCCTTGTTATTCTATGCTTCATTCATTTCCTCTTATCCCTTTATCTTCTTTTCTTTGTTCTCTCCTCTTTTTTTCCTCCTTCCATACTCTTCTTTTCTCTAGAGAAGAATATATCTGATGAGGTCCAAATTAGCCAAATCAGTTTTATGTAACTGGGAAACTTGATTTAAAACTTATTTATTCTCCTCAAATTAAATGTCCCTTATTTTCAAGGATTTTGTAAGATTCCAGTGCCAGATTAATAGAAAGATGTAGCAAAAAATCAATACTCACCTCCGCTGCTTGCTGCCCCCATACAGTCCTAGGTGCTTCACCGTCTTGAAACCCCTGATATTCTCACGCTAGGCTGACAGTAGGGACAACCTATGCCTAGTTGCAAGAGGGAGGCTGAAATGGTTGTGTGTTCCTATCCCCGAAGACACCAAACGCGACTTTATGTTATATGTAAAGTCTTTGCGTAAAATATATTATGTAAACTGTAATGTGTTATAACAGGTTATGTGTTCTCTCATAGTACTGTAGTATAAGATGCATATGGCTAGTATGTAGGCTATAAGCCTTGTTGGGAAGATGGGAAGTTTGCTCAACAATTGACTGCAAGGCAAGCAATAGTTGTGTGAGACTAGTCCACAATGGGTGGAGTTACTCCATAGGGCAAGTGACTGTTTCCTGTTAAAAGAATAGATAGGGTTTGATGCGCAAGTCACATACAAAACTAAGGCTGCAGTTAATGGGTAATTCGGGGTAACTCCAAAGCAAAACATTGACTGTGAGATAATGTGAACCCACCTACAGACTAGAGCTTTGAACTACATCAAATCAAAGACCACGCTCCACACAGCCGGTAGTCCCATAAAATGGATGTTTATTCCACCATTTCCAGTGCAATGCCTTGATCTCAATGTAAGTTGGGCATATACTGTAGTGACCGATGTAAAGTATATGTATCAGTGAGGTTTGCATTATGCTGCATGCTGATAGGTTGATTTTAATGAGGGCGTGGTATTGGATCACATTTTTACTATAAAAGAGAGGTTGATTGAGTATTATACATGCTTGAGAAAGATCTCAACTTTAGAGATCGAAATGCTGCACTGAAAATGGTGGAATAAAGATCTGTTTTATGGAACTATCGGCTGTGTTGAGCGCTGTCTTTGATTTGATGTACAATATGTACTATTTTATGTATGAACTAATTTTCCAAGTTGGCTCATTGGAAGTAAAGTGCGACAGAGAGGGGGTGAGACTGAATCCCACATACTCCAGATGGGTGTTGCAAACCTTTTTTATGTAGAGAGCTTTGAACTATTCAACAGACAGAGCTGGAGAATGGATGTTTGGCCAGGCCCCTTAACCTTACAGGTATGGGGTACCCCCACTAGTGAGTAATAGAGAGCAGCCTCCTCATATGGATCCTTTGTTAGCGAGGAGCTCTTTGTTGGAGCTATGGTGTACCCCCTACACCTATCTCCTCTGAGAATTAAGGCCTTTGTTGTGAAGTGTCAGAAAGCTTGTGGCTCGATCCCTGCCATTGCATGCTGTCTCCTTGGAGTTACTCCTGTGAAAAGGATGGAGAAGGGAAACAGTTGTATGGGAAGGTGACCATCAGAGACTCTTGCTGAAGTTAGATAAAGAAAACATGCTTAACCTCCATGGCGGTATTCCCGAGCGTGACTCGGGGTTAATTTTCACTGCCAGAATCGGTAACCCCGAGTCACGCTCGGGGCAAATTGCAGAGCGGGCGCAGCGGAGCTTCTTACCATCTCCCCGGTGATCCAGCGATGTCCCTGCTGTGATCGCCGGCGAGAGCCGGTGCGAGCCCCTTCTCACTTCCTGGTTCCGTCTCTGTGAGCCGCAGGGGCTCATGGGAGGCGGAACTGGGCGGGAGATTTAAATGTAAATGTAAAGAAAAGTCTAAAAGTGACAATACACAAATAAAGTCAGGTGATACAGTGTAATCCTGTCAGATTACACTGTATCACCTGATTTTACATTTGCTCATCCTACACTGTCATCACTGTCCTGCCTACAATACATAACACCAAATTTCCATGCAAAAAATGGTACCGCTTTTAGCACAAAATTCCTGACATAATCGTACCGCCAGGGAGGTTAAGCTTGGTGCCCGTTATCTCACGTGTAAAGTTGTATTAGATGATCTCTAAATTTTTCAGCCTCTGTTACTGTCCTCACTGTGGACTGATCCTGGCTCATCAGAAAAATGGCGCTTGCAAAAAGATATGACCTGCACCACTCAGGTCCACGCACCAAGCCAGGACCACAACCAACTTTCCCTGTAGAAGGCTGGCATACCTTTGGGAGGGAACCCTTCACCCACGGCTACCTCCCCATTGCCCTTTACATAGTGATGGTGAATATCCAAGCCTAAAGTGATAAGATCCCATGAAGAGGTCCTGGGTTTCAGCCTACGGTGGCAGTGAAAAGAGACAGCAATACCTTTACGAGACGATAAGGAGAAAATGTTGTTTTGTCCTGAGGAAGAGGCTAGGTTGCCTTGAAACGTGTAGACCAATAAACCGTATTTCTACTCAAGCTATTAGGAGTCCATTTGCCCATTTGAGGCAGCACAGAGGAACCACATTTTCTCCTTCTCATCTTCTATTTTTGGAGTGTATTACTTGTGGATCTACAGCAGGATGTTGCATAGAATTGTGGCGCCCCAGATGGTCAGGGTATTACACCCATAAAAGTGGTGTAATTTTCCCCAACTGTAGGTGGATGCAGAGGCAGGTGGGAGGGATCTAATTCCAGCACTCCCACACTCAATCCGGGGTAAGGTCACCCAGGGGGAGGGAGGAGAGTCGGGAGGTCAGAACAGGAAAGTTGCAGACTGCACCTGAAGGAAGATGAAAGGGGGTCCTGAGGGGACCTTGAGAGAGGGGGCCTGATGCGTGAGTCTGGGCGCAAGAGACAAAGGGGGAACTCCAGTGCGGAGTGACCATACTCCGGGGAGCTTCCCCAGTCCACCACGGAAAGCCGGATCCGAGGAAACGGCCAGAGTCCAGCTCTGAAGTCATCACCCGGCTGCTGCGGTTTGTTTACCGGCCACAGCACCCTGCCATTGTGGAACCCAGAACTGGACACAGTATCCAGATGAGGTCTAACCACAAAGGAGTAGAGGGGGATAATGACTTCACATGTCCTACACTGTATGCTTCTAATACTGCATCCCAAAATTGTGTTTGCCTTTTCTGCTGCTGCATCACACTGGTAACTCCTGTGCAGTCTGTGATCTATTAGTATACACAAGTCTTTCTCACACATGTTGTTGCTTAGCCCTATCCCTCCCATTCTGTATATGCTTTTTACATTTTTCTTTCCCAGATTTACGACTTTGCATTTCTCCCATTCTGTTAGTTGCCCACTGTTCTAGTTTGTTTAGATCTTAAATCCTCTCCTCTCTCCTATATTAGCTATCCATCCTAGCCTTGCATCATCAGCAAATTTAATCAATTTACCCTCAATTCCTTCATCCAAATCATTTCATTGGATACATACATATCAGTGATTGTGTAACGAACAACCACCTTAGGCGAGGAGATACTAGTTTCTTTCTTGTCCCTATTTCTCTGCTCTCTTTTACTCTTTTTTTATTCTTCTCCTCTATTTCCACCTCTTACTTTTTATCGTCTTTTACTCCTTTCCTTGCCTCTCTTCTTTTCCCTTCTTCCCAACTTCTCTCTTCTGGAATCGGTTCCTGTTTTCTTGCTGGCAAATATAGAAATGGAACCAAATAGACAGAAAACAAGGCTATAAAAAGAAGCCCTAAAGAAAGCTCTAGTTCACATGTAGACCTCAAATTTACTCTACTTCTAAATTTTGACAGCAAGTATTACTGGCACATCAGACGTATCATTGAGGCCACATAGGCACTTACTAATTTTCTAGTTTTTTTGTTTTACTGGGGAAACTTACTATTTTTTTATTTACTCAGAATATTTGAACAATTTCAGTGAGACATGTTTGTATCTCAACTGACGTATTCTGTTAGTGACTACTATATCTTAAAATATCAATGCAAAGCCTTCACATCTTCATGAAATTGGTATTTTTTGCGCTGTTTCGAATACATTTGTGTTTTGTACTGTGCTAAAAATTTCCGCCACTAGGCGGAGTATTGCACCGCAGCTGATCGACTGTGATCGGACACCTGTTGGACTTGTTTGTCCACAGCACAACATGTGGTGAAGTTTGGTACTGCAAGTAATTTTATTTTTAATGTATTTTATTATCCATCAGATTGGTGCAAAATCAAGCATGGTACAAAAAACATATTTACATGCAAAGTACAAATAAAAGTGTTTATAATATTACTACCAATATAATTCTCACCATACTGTATTGCATAATCTGTAGTCCACTCAGTTTCATAAAATTGTTTGTTTTGTCTCATTAATATTTTGACAAACGTCCATGTATTTCTTACAATTGACCCTAATGAAACCCTAATAAAAGTCTTATATCATAAGAATTTTGGCACGACATAGCCAGCATTCCTGCAAACCCCGGCTTAGGGATAGAGGCTCAAGTATTCTCATTCATTTTCATTGTCCCCTTAATGATTGTGAATCAACCAGTGGAGAAAGTAATAAAGTATGCTCAACCAATGATTCTCCCGTCATCGGGGATGTTTTTGGTTCCAAAATGTTCCTTGTCTGACTCATCGGTTTGCAGGATATTGTTCCGCATCATTAAGGATGATCTAGTTGTTTTGGGTAAACTTTATGTCTTTGGGGTGGGTTTGTGAATGCTAATTATCATATAATATAATTAACAGTTGATATGATCTGATGTAAAATGTAGCCTTATAGAGGACCAACCATCCAGCCAAAAGTGGCCGATATATGTACTATTTTTCCCCACTGCTCCCCTGAGTGCCTTTTTTTTGTTATTTTAAAAATCTGCCATACAGTTCCTGAAATATGAGACTTTAATTTAGTACTAAGTCTTATAGCCTGTACCTAGGGGGCGTGGCTCACAGGGTAATAATGCACTGCAGTCTAAAGACACACCCCAGAGGATCCGGTGAGCCACGGCCTGTTAGAGTATACCAGAAAAAATTAGCACTGAGTAAAAAGGCCAATAACTCTGGAACCATATGGTGGATTGTGAATAAAATGGCCTGCTTAAGGGAGTAGCATAAATAAAATAAGAGCAAAGACTGGTCACTTTTGATCAGGTGACAACACTCTTTAAAGTTTTATTATAGACTACCAGTTATAAGGGGTTTTATGCTTCAACCATCCAATGTGTTAAACATCTCCTGAGTTATCCATTGTTTACATGGACTTGATCTTCGATGTCCGAAAGCCGTTGGTGGAGTATTCTCTACTAGTTCCAATAAAGAGACGATTAGAATCTAGCCTAGACACAGGGAGGACTAAGGTATACCCTAGTTTTCATCCTTCACCCCAGAGGTCCCCAGAAACTGGAAAGTTGGAACACCTGAGCAACCTAACCCCTCCTTGAAGCAGGATGGAGGACAGTGAATCAGCATATTGACAGTTAAGCACAACCAGGTACCAGTAGCAGCATAATTAGAATAGAGTGAATGGATCATGACAGTAATAATGAATTTATAAAAAGGCTTAAAACTGTTTCCTGGAAGAATGGAGGTTTCGGCACAAAGCACTTCATGCAATTTTCCAGTAGACAACCTCCTGTTGCCTCTCCACCCTTGATTGTACATCTGGACATTGGGGCTGGGTAACAAGGCAATGAAAAAAGCTTATTTTTTGAGTTTCCAGAAGCCTTGTGCATCAGCCAGGAGATTTGTAAACTCTTTCAGGAGTTTGGGAAGTCTCCCCTTTTTTTCAAGGACCTCCAAAACATTCTGGAAGAGTTGTCGAGCATGTCATACAGTAAAAGTGGCCACAAAATGCATCTCTCACTTTGGAGGACTCCACATATAACATGGAAGTGCAAATAATTTGTGTAATACTCTATTTGTCCTGCGGAGGCAGTGCAGTGAAACGGAAGACTTGTATACAAGGAATCGAGATGATAGCTGATGATTGTAGCAGAACACTCTGTCGTCGTTGATTAAGCCTCTTTAAATATATTTCTATTCTTGCAGATGGGCGCCACAATAGAAATTACCAACAGTATCCACATAGAGTCATTCTCTGACAAGTAGTGACAGCAAAGCAGATACAAGGCCATAAGGATTCTCTAGAATTACACCAGTCAGCTCAATCAATCCGGGGACCCTGAATAGCAGAGATGTTTTTTTTTTCGGAGCACCTGTCCGTCATCCATTCCATTCTTGTAGAACACTCTCGACTTGTTCTGTGTCAGTCAGTGACTTGCTGAGTATAATCGCTGACCTCATGCATTCAACATCAATTTCAGTGCCGTTGCCAAGTGGCTCAGTCCAGCTGGCCCCGAGTCCTCGGCTTGGTAGTAAAACGGTAACGATGACACCAGGGAGTTCCAGGAAATCTGAGCCCGGTCTACAACGTTCTCTTAAAGCAGCCGCATTACTTAAAGGGTGACCTGAAAAATTACCACTGGTGACCTGTCCTCCACTGAACAAGTCATGTCTTCATTTCGAAAGACGTATTTAACCCTTATCAGCCAGAGAAAAATAGAAACTTGCATCTTTACTGATATGTCATCCAGTCTCGCAGTGTGCAAGTGCACTAGGGTGTGCTCACTTTGATTAAAGAGTATCAATCAGAGTCCATCCATAAAGAAAAAAGGGCACTCCCCCATTTTAGTGCTTAAAATCACTTTTATTCCGGTGGAATTTCACATCAAGCAGGGAGGGAGGTGGAGGACGGCGGACAACGGCCCATTTCGTGCATGTCTGGCACTTCAACTGGTCCTATTACATAAACATAGGACCAGTTGAAGTGCCAGACAGGCACGAAACAGGCCGTAGTCTGCCGTCCTGCACCTCCCTCCCTACTTGATGAAATGCCACCGGAATAAAAGAGATCTTCAGTACTAAAATGGGTGAGTGCCCTTTTTTCTTTATGGATGGACTCTCATTTTTATCGGGCAAGGCCTTGGAGCAACTCAAGATGGGATCGCTAACTCCAAAAAGAGGCACTAGATACTCTGTCCTCTTCCACTGTGAACGAGGATAATTTTTCCCAGGAAATATTGCCTAGCCTTTAAAGAGGAGCTGACATCCCCTTGGTGCTTTCCAAACTGAAAGCACCACTGAATGCAGTATATCTGCTGCATTCAGGGAAGGGGTCTCCCATGTTTCTACCCCTCCCCCTGTAAGCAGTAAAAAACACTTTAGACAGTGTAGAGATGAGTCCGGAGGGACTTACTGAGTATGGAGTCATCGCTGTTCCCCGGTGTCCTCCCCGCCTCCTTCCTCTCTGTGCTGCCTGCTGCCCTCTGTAGCAGGGCGGACTCCGGCACTGATTTCACAGGCAGGAGGCAGCACAGAAAGGGTTGGAGGCGGCACAGAGAGGAAGGAGCCAGGAGGACACCTGGGAACAGCGATGACTCCATACTCAGTAAGTCACTCCGGCTCATTATCTTTACACTTTGTAAAGTATTTTTTACAGCTTACAGGGGGTAGAAACATAGAGGACCCCTTCCCTGAATGCAGCAGACAGGCTGCATTCAGTGGTGCTTTCAGTTTGGAAAGCACCAGGGGGGTGACAGGTCTTCTGTAAATGCGTTGTCTGGTCTAAAATGATAATTCTGTAGTTGCTCGAGGTGACTTCAGACATCAATCCTCCCACTGTCCGCACTGTGCGTTGTGAGGAATCACTGTTTCTAGACAGGAATCAGACCGTAGTTATGTGGTATGCATGTTCCCGGGCAATTCTGCTAAAGCCCCCGACTAGTGGGCACTGCCTCACTTAATACAAGTCTATGGAGCAAGGTCTCGCCCACTGGATGGACACGCCTGCTCCATAGACTTGTACTGAGCAAAGCCGTGCCCACTAGTCGTGTTGTTACCGGGAACATGCATACTGCATAATTGTGGTCCGTTCCTGGCTTACAAAATGGCGAACACAGTTTGGGCATTGGGAGGATTGATAAGTCTGTAGTCACACAGACTAGACCAGACAACCCCTTTAAATCTCTGTATGCCACCAGGGCTAATATTGTCAAATGTTGCAAAACTCAAAGGAAACCTGTCACCGGGTAAAAACTAGTTTCTGGTTTTGTTTCGGCTGCTATCCCATTAATTTTCTAAATCTGCTTTACAGATCCAGCGATATGATTGTTTTCATTTCATACTAATTTTTATCGTCTTTATCAAGTGGATGGTGCTCACAGGGTTACATAGGTCACAACTGTCCTGGATTCAACGGGACTTTCCCAATTTGAGGGCTCAGTCCTGCTGTTCTGGCAGTCAGGGCTTTTTCCAGACTTCCTCTCCTTTTCTTTTATCGACTCCATAACTTTTCCTTCTTAGAGGCAGGGCCAAAATCTCTGCACACACTTAAATCCCGAAAATCCATCTAAAAAACTCCATATTCTGAGGCAGCAGCACTAGCAATGACCTAATACCCACAGTGAGGAAGACAGGTGAATTTGGAACACTTGAACTGCATTGCAAGCAAGGAACTCAAATTATACAGGTATATAGAGATACATCTGTACATAGCAGTGTATTTCTATGTACCTGTACTCTAGAGGTAAAGAAATAATCAGATTGGCTTGTTCCTATAAAATTACTACAAAATTTTAAAAAAATTAAGTTGCAAAAATGTCAATTTCTTTCTACTTGCAATCTTGTCCCTTTCTCTTTTTTGTGAGTGTCCCAAGAACTTAAACCTCTATATTTGCAGGCAGGAGTTAAACCTATCAGCCACAGGCTCTGCTAATGTCACTGGGGGGGATTTTGCAATCTTTAAACTAACAAGCAGACTCAGACTCCACAGACAGATTATACAGGTACATAGAGATACATCTGTACATAGCAGTGTATTTCTACGTACCTGTATTCTAGAGGTGAAGAAATAATCAGATTGCTTTGTTCCTATAAAATTACTACAAAACTAAAAAAAACTAAATTGCAAAAATGTCAATTTCTTTCCACTTGCAATCCTGTCCCTTTCTCTTTTTTGTGAGAGTCCCAGGAACTTGAGCCTCTGTATTTGCAGGCAGGAGTTCTGCTAATGTCACTGGGGGTAATTTGTAATCTTTAAACTGCCATGCAGGTCTCAGACTTCACAGGCAGATTATACAGGTACATAGAAATACACTGCTCTGTACAATGTATCTCTATGTCCCTGTATTCTAGGGAGAATAAAAGAGCCTTTTTTTTTCTTCCTAAAATATTGAATCACTAAAACATAATAAAAACAATTCATTTTTTTCCCTTTTGAAAAAATAATAAACATCACAAATCAGCAAAAAAACATGGTCATGTTGGGTCTCCCTGTAAATGTAGCAACCCGAGCAATGCAGCGATCAGATTATTTGTGCTGATTAGTAAATGACGTAATAACATGGTATGATTGATTATTTTTTCTTTATTAAACCCTTAACAAATGTGATGTAAATGCTACGCTTCTTTCGTGCATTTTTTCCATTATCTGATGCATTGTTGGTGCAGATGTGAAAACGCATTTTAAATACTTTCTTAGTACTACAAAAAATCTTTGATCCTGCGCCTAAAAATGAACAATAGAGAAATCAAAATAAAATCAATCAATATTTGGTGTCCACCTATTGTCTTCATCACTTCTTCTCTGCACTTGTTATTTATTTATTTTTTAAAGGATCTATGCAGGAGATGTGTTTCATTCTTGTTGGTAACTTCGGAGTTAATGTCAGAAGCTGCTGCAGTATTGCTGTGTATAGTCTGTGTCTCTTTGCAGGTGAGGTGTGTGTCAGGTTACTCAGTTGTACATGCTCCTGGCTTTAAGTCGTTCCCGTTCCCACCAGCAGGGGTGTTGTTGATAGAGTTTAGTCTCTGCTCTGACCTTGAGCTGTGAAGACGTAGTGCTGAGTAAGGCTGGTTTCACACTGTAGTTTTTTTCCTGATCAGGTTGGATCAGGTTTGTGTGCCAAATCAAGGAGTGTCTCCAAAACTCAGAACAGGTGTCAATCTTTCAATTATAGTTTTTCTCTGCAAGTTACTCTCCTGGCTCCTCTCCTGGTTTTGGCACACAAACCTCATCGAACCTGATCAGGGAAGAAACTGCAGTGTGAAACCAGCCTAACAGAAGCTTTCCTGAAGTATTCCACTGTGTGAGATTCATCTGCTGGGAGTTTCTGTTCCTTTCGCTGTGTGGAAGGGAGGGGGTGTTAGCCCAACACTGGATAGGAGCAATGTTGGCGGCCTAGATATCTCCACCTTTATGGTTAACTTTGGGATCAGGTGTCAGCTAGGGAGCCCCAGTCTACAGGCTCAGACAAGCATCCCTGATTCCCTCAGCACATCTCTTCCTTCCTGCTTCTACCCCACTCATGCGCTATTAGCATCCTCTTAACATCAATTCTGTAAGATGTTGAGAACAACCACCTGTTGAGAGTCTTCAAAAACTGTGTACAAGTGTAGGGCGCACCTGCATTTTGGTCATTACAGTGGTACGGCACCTACTCTACAGGTGTGGTGCCATGGCTCTCAGGTAAGATAGGGACACAAGGCTGATACACCCGATCACACACTCTACACCCATCCTAACTCCAGACCAGAGAAATGCAGGGTGGAAGAAACCCCTCTAGAGGGCAGACCCCCATCTGCTGGTAGGAGGAAGGAGTAGGTTTAGGGGGGGTGGGAGGAGATAGTGAGTAGATAGTTGGAGAGAGAGTGAGAAGAAGCAGGAGCAGCAAGATGAAGTTCTAGGAGTTGGGGTCTAATGGGTCCAGCGGGTAGGTCGGCCAAAGAAACCCCAGTTCAGAGAACCCCGAATCTACAGTCGACTTCCAGGTCATGGTAGAGGAACTGACTGCATGAGGGGACCGCACCAATCTGGTGTGAAACTTTATGATCCAGCCAGGAAAATGGAGGCTACTGAACTGCAGGTGCAGTGGTCAACACCGTGTACACTCCCAGGCACAGTGACTACAGAGGGTCAAGAGAATGTGCTGGCCGTCACTCAGCAGGGCCCGCAGTCGCCTGCCTTGGGACTTTTAGTACAAGGGCATGGAGGAAGAACAGGAGGAGGACGTGTCAGAAAGAGCAGCGCAGGAAGGATAATGAAAGGTGTCTCTAGAGTGGTCCTGAACTATCTGAGGGCTGGCCAAGCTGCAATCTGGGAGAGCAAAGTGCCCGGCTGGGTTGTCTCTGCAACAACAACAAGTAAAGAGCCTGATAAGAACTGCAACCTCTGTGTCTGTCCACTCCTTCTGCACCACCCTGTACCAACAACTACTCCCATCATCCACATTGACTTTCATACCAAGCCCTGGGGACCCGCTCTGTCTGTGGGGAGTGTTACACCTAGCTGCAACAACATCTATTCCCTCGGTTCGCTAAAAGCAGCGCTGGTCACTCTGAACAGAAACCACAGATGGCGTCACAAAAGAATTTATTTCTTCTGTAAATATCCCTTTTTCATGCTTGGTCGGGGCCACGGATTCTGAGGATGCCAATGTGACAGCTGTGGACAGACTGATACTCCAGAGTGTCCGAGTACCCCGGCCCTTGCGACCGTTGCAAGTGACTGAGAAGAACTGATGAAGGCAAAGGGCGGACACCAAATAATGATTTCATTTTGATTTCTCCTTTGTTCATTAATTTTGCATTTTTAAATGAATAAAAAATAAATTAATATCTCTTCTATTAATTAAAGCATTCTTACTTTGCAGCATTTTTTCGCACACCTACCTATGTAGTGTTAATATCAGAAAATCATGACTATAAATCTGCTGAGTGATATCACTGAACGGCAGAGCTGTGGTCATTAACCTGCTGCTTAATGTGCGTTTTGATGACCTACATTTAGGGCTTTATTTTCCACAATTGGGCAACTATGAACTAAGAGATCATCACACAAGTTATTGTATATGTGATAGACTGGCATCATTTACTTTTTACTGGACCGTCGTCAGCTGCATAAAAGGGTCGTCTGGCTCAGAAACCTCATTTTCATACAGCTTTTTAGGGATTTCTGACTTAATAGAGGGGAATCCCATGTTCGTGGATTTAAACTATAAGTGTCTCTCACTCTGGAGGGCCCGTCCTGTCCAGAGTTATACAGATAACCTAATGATTTGGTGATTAGTGTAATGTCTTATTTCCCCTGCGGGGGAGCTGCAGAGAAAATGAACACTTCTTTAAAGGCTTCCTTGAAACACTAGCTTGTTGTTCTGAGTCCCATTCTAATAAAAAACACATTGTCCAGAACAAATATCCCCTTTGAGGTATTGTCAGTATTAAAGGGAACCTGACCCCTCCAAATCACCCCCAACCCTATGAATACCTGTCCCTGCACCATGACATATCAATATTAGTGCCCCTTTTCTATAAAAAAATGCGTTCTGTGACATTGCAAAAATCCACATTATGCACTTACATCTGTGCGACTTCTTGTCCCTGAATAAGTCTCACAGGGCGTTCCCTATGAGACTCTAAGCCCTCCTTAGCTGCTCATTATCATGCCCCAATGGGCGTGATAAGTAATCCTAGTCCTCCTCGCCCTGCTGTATGGGCGTAATAGCCGGTGTGACGCTATTTGCGTCACATCCGGTCTTTGTGACGTCGGGACACCCTCTAGGTGTACGCCGACCTCACCATGTGCTTTGCGCATGCGCGGCTCTTGATTCACACCTAAAGGGTGTACCGACATCACAAAGACCGGATGTGACTCAAATAGCGTCACACCGGCTATTACGCCCCTACAGCAGGGCAAGGAGGACTAGGATTATTTATCACGCCCATCGGGGTGTGATAATAAGCAGCTAAGGAGGGCTTAGAGTCTCATAGGGAATGCCCAGTGAGACTTATTCGGGGACAAGAAGTCGCACAGATGTAAGTGCATAATGTTGATTTTTGCAATGTTACAGAACGCATTTTTTACAGAAAAGGAGCACTAATAATGATATGTCATGGTGCAGGGACAGGTATTCATAGGGTTGGGGGTGATTTGGAGGGGTCAGGTTCCCTTTAAGGTAGAGCATTAGTATCATGTAGGTTAGGTAGAGAAATAGAGTATAACATGCACACTGTACTAAGTATAGGATATACTGCTCTAGGCATTAGCTACATCATTAGGGTATACAAAAGGTATGGTTTTAGGTGTAGTATTATGTTAAAGAATAGGTGCAATACTGTTTTATGTATTTTATTCAGGTATATTGTAAGGCATACATACCGCTCTGCACAGAAGAGATTTCAGAAGTCACATTATCATCACAGATAAAATTACAATACACAGAAAATAACACAGGATCCACCATTCACAATAGGTGATATCACAGCTCACCTCCTCCTGTACAATGACTGATAACACCTCTATATACAGTAGATCACACAGGACCCACAATTCACAATAGGTGATATCCCAAGCTCACCTCCTCCTCCTGTATAATGACTGATAACACCTCTATATACAGTAGATAACACAGGATCCACAATTCACAATAGCTGATGTCACAGCTCACCTCCTCCTCCTGTATAATGACTGATAACACCTCTATATACAGTAGATAACACAGGATCCACAATTCACAACAGGTGATGTCTCAGCTCACCTCCTCCTGTACAATGACTGATAACACCTCTATATACAGTAGATAATACAGGATCGTCCATTCACAACAGGTGATATCACAGCTCACCACCTCCTCCTCGTGTACAAAGACTGATAACACCTCTATTATACAGTAGATAATACAGGATCGTCCATTCACAACAGGTGATATCACAGCTCACCTCCTCCTCCTCCTGTACAATGACTGATAACACCTCTATGTACAGTAGATAACAGAGGATCCACCATTCACAACAGGTGATATCACAGCTCACCTCCTCCTCCTGTACAATGACTGATAACACCTCTATATACAGTAGATAACACAGGATCCACCATTCACAATAGGTGATGTCACAGCTCACCTCCTCCTCCTGTACAATGACTGATAACACCTCTATATACAGTAGATAACACAGGATCCACCATTCACAATAGGTGATGTCACAGCTCACCTCCTCCTGTACAATGACTGATAACACCTCTATATACAGTAGATAACACAGGATTCACCATTCACAATAGGTGATGTCACAGCTCACCTCCTCCTGTACAATGACTGATAACACCTCTATATACAGTAGATAACACAGGATCCACCATTCACAATAGGTGATGTCACAGCTCACCTCCTCCTGTACAATGACTGATAACACCTCTATATACAGTAGATAACACATGATCCACCATTCACAATAGGTGATATCACAGCTCACCTCCTCCTCCTCCTGTACAATGACTGATAACACCTCTATGTACAGTAGATAACACAGGATCCACCATTCACAATAGGTGATATCACAGCTCAACTCCTCCTCCTGTACAATGACTGATAAAACCTCTATATACAGTAGATAACACAGGATCCACCATTCACAATAGGTGATGTCACAGCTCACCTCCTCCTGTACAATGACTGATAACACCTCTATATACAGTAGATAACACAGGATCCACCATTCACAATAGGTGATGTCACAGCTCACCTCCTCCTGTACAATGACTGATAACACCTCTATATACAGTAGATAACACAGGATCCACCATTCACAATAGGTGATGTCACAGCTCACCTCCTCCTGTACAATGACTGATAACACCTCTATATACAGTAGATAACACATGATCCACCATTCACAATAGGTGATGTCACAGCTCACCTTCTCCTGTACAATGACTGATAACACCTCTATATACAGTAGGTAACACCGGATCCACCATTCACAATATATGTATCACAGCTCACCTCCTCCTCCTGTACAATGACTGATAACACCTCTATATACAGTAGATAACACAGGATCCACCATTCACAATAGGTGATATCACAGCTCACCTCCTCCCCTGTACAATGACTGATAACACCTCTATATACAGTAGATAACACAGGATCCACCATTCACAATAGGTGATGTCACAGCTCACCTCCTCCTGTACAATGACTGAATAACACCTCTATATACAGTGGATAACACAGGATACACCATTCACAATAGCTGATATCACAGCTCACCTACTCTCCCTGTACAATGACTGATAACACCTCTATATACAGTAGATAACACAGGATCCACCATTCACAATAGGTGATGTCACAGCTCACCTCCTCCTCCTGTATAATGACTGATAACACCTCTATATTCAGTAGATAACACAGGATCCACCATTCACAATAGATGATATCACAGCTCACCTCCTCCTCCTGTACAATGACTGATAGCACCTCTATATACAGTAGATAACACAGGATCCACCATTCACAATATGTGATATCACAGCTTACCTCCTCCTCCTGTACAATGACTGATAACACCTCTATATACAGTAGATAACACAGGATCCACCATTCACAATAGGTGATATCACAGCTCACCTCCTCCTCCTGTACAATGACTGATAACACCTCTATATACAGTAGATAACACAGGATCCACCATTCACAATAGGTGATATCACAGCTCACCTCCTCCTGTACAATGACTGATAATACCTCTATATACAGTGGATAACACAGGATACACCATTCACAATAGATGATATCACAGCTCACCTCCTCCTGTACAATGACTGATAACACCTCTATATACAGCAGATAACACAGGATCCACCATTCACAATAGCTGATATCACAGCTCACCTACTCTCCCTGTACAATGACTGATAACACCTTAATACAGTAGATAACACAGGATCCACCATTCACAATAGGTGATGTCACAGCTCACCTCCCTCCTGTACAATGACTGATAACACATCTATATACAGTAGATAACACAGGATCCAACATTCACAATAGGTGATATCAAAGCTCACCCTCCTCCTGTCAAATGACTGATAACACCTCTATATACAGTAGATAACACAGGTCCAACCATTCACAATAGGTAATATCACAGCTCACCTCTCCTCCTCCTGTACTAATGACTGATAACACCTCTATATCAGTAGATAACACAGGATCCACAATTCACAAAGGTGATGATCACAGCTCACCTCCTCCTGTACAATGACTGATAACACCTCTATATACAGTAGATAACACAGGATCGTCCATTCACAAAGGTGATATCACAGCTCACCTCCTCCTGTACAATGACTGATAACACCTCTATATACAGTAGATAAACAGGATCACCATTCACAATAGTGATATCACAGCTCACCTCCTCCTCCTGTACAATGACTGATAACACCTCTATATACAGTAGATAACACAGAGATCACCATTCACAATAGGTATATCACAGCCCACCTTCCTCCTCCTGTAAATGACTGATAACACCTCTATATTCAGTAGATAACACAGGATCCACCATTCACAATAGAGTGATATCACAGCTCACCTCCTCCTCCTGTACAATGACTGATAACACCTCTATATACAGTAGATAACACAGGATCCACCATTCACAATAGGTGATGATCACAGCTCACCCTCCTCCTGTACAATGACTGATAACACCTTATATACAGTAGATAACACAGGATCCACCATTCACAATAGGTGATATCACAGCTCACCTCCTCCTGTACAATGACTGATAACACCTCTATATACAGTAGATAACACAGGATCCACCATTCACAATAGGTGATATCACAGCTCACCTCCTCCTCCTGTACAATGACTGATAACACCTCTATATACAGTAGATAACACAGGATCCACCATTCACAATAGATGATGTCACAGCTCACCTCCTCCTCCTGTACAATGACTGTTAACACCTTTATATACAGTAGATAACACAGGATCCACTATTCACAATAGGTGATATCACAGCTCACTCTCCTCTCCTGTACAATGACTGATAACACCTCTATATACAGTAGATAACACAGGATCCACCATTCACAATAGGTGATATCACAGCTCACCTCCTCCTGTACAATGACTGATAACACCTCTATATACAGTAGGTAACACAGGATCCACCATTCACAATAGGTGATGTCACAGCTCACCTCCTCCTGTACAATGACTGATAACACCTCTATAGACAGTAGATAACACAGGATCCACCATTCACAATAGGTGATATCACAGCTCACCTCCTCCTCCTGTACAATGACTGATAACACCTCTATATACAGTAGATAACACAGGATCCACCATTCACAATAGGTGATGTCACAGCTCACCTCCTCCTGTACAATGACTGATAACACCTCTATATACAGTAGATAACATAGGATCCATCATTCACAATAGGTGATATCACAGCTCACCTCCTCCTGTACAATGACTGATAACACCTCTATATACAGTAGATAACACAGGATCCACCATTCACAATAGGTGATATCACAGCTCACCTCCTCCTCCTGTACAATGACTGATAACACCTCTATATACAGTAGATAACACAGGATCCACCATTCACAATAGGTGATATCACAGCTCACCTCCTCCTGTACAATGACTGATAACACCTCTATATACAGTAGGTAACACAGGATCCACCATTCACAATAGGTGATGTCACAGCTCACCTCCTCCTGTACAATGACTGATAACACCTCTATAGACAGTAGATAACACAGGATCCACCATTCACAATAGGTGATATCACAGCTCACCTCCTCCTCCTGTACAATGACTGATAACACCTCTATATACAGTAGATAACACAGGATCCACCATTCACAATAGGTGATGTCACAGCTCACCTCCTCCTGTACAATGACTGATAACACCTCTATATACAGTAGATAACATAGGATCCACCATTCACAATAGGTGATATCACAGCTCACTCCTCCTGTACAATGACTGATAACACCTCTATATACAGTAGATAACACAGGATCCACCATTCACAATAGGTGATATCACAGCTCACCTCCTCCTCCTGTACAATGACTGATAACACCTCTATATACAGTAGATAACACAGGATCCACCATTCACAATAGGTGATATCACAGCTCACCTCCTCCTGTACAATGACTGATAACACCTCTATATACAGTAGGTAACACAGGATCCACCATTCACAATAGGTGATGTCACAGCTCACACTCCTCCTGTACAATGACTGATAACACCTCTATAGACAGTAGATAACACAGGATCCACCATTCACAATAGGTGATATCACAGCTCACCTCCTCCTGTACAATGACTGATAACACCTCTATATACAGTAGATAACACAGGATCCACCATTCACAATAGGTGATATCACAGCTCACCTCCTCCTGTACAATGACTGATAACACCTCTATATACAGTAGATAACACAGGATCCACCATTCACAATAGGTGATGTCACAGCTCACCTCCTCCTGTACAATGACTGATAACACCTCTATATACAGTAGATAACACAGGATCCACCATTCACAATAGCTGATGTCACAGCTCACCTCCTCCTGTACAATGACTAATAACACCTCTATATACAGTAGATAACGCAGGATCCACCATTCACAATAGATGATGTCACAGCTCACCTCCTCCTCCTGTACAATGACTGTTAACACCTCTATATACAGTAGATAACACAGGATCCACCATTCACACTAGATGATATCACAGCTCACCTCCTCCTCCTGTACAATGACTGATAACACCTCTATATATCAGTAGATAACACAGGATCCACCATTCACAATAGATGATGTCACAGCTCACCTCCTCCTCCTGTACAATGACTGTTAACACCTTTATATACAGTAGATAACACAGGATCCACTATTCACAATAGGTGATATCACAGCTCACCTCCTCCTCCTGTACAATGACTGATAACACCTCTATATACAGTAGATAACACAGGATCCACCATTCACAATAGGTGATATCACAGCTCACCTCCTCCTGTACAATGACTGATAACACCTCTATATACAGTAGGTAACACAGGATCCACCATTCACAATAGGTGATGTCACAGCTCACCTCCTCCTGTACAATGACTGATAACACCCTCTATATACAGTAGGTAACACAGGATCCACCATTCACAATAGGTGATGTCACAGCTCACCTCCTCCTGTACAATGACTGATAACACCTCTATAGACAGTAGATAACACAGGATCCACCATTCACAATAGGTGATATCACAGCTCACCTCCTCCTGTACAATGACTGATAACACCTCTATATACAGTAGATAACACAGGATCCACCATTCACAATAGGTGATATCACAGCTCACCTCCTCCTGTACAATGACTGATAACACCTCTATATACAGTAGATAACACAGGATCCACCATTCACAATAGGTGATGTCACAGCTCACCTCCTCCTGTACAATGACTGATAACACCTCTATATACAGTAGATAACACAGGATCTCCCATTCACAATATGATGACGCCCCCTGATGAAGGTGGAGCCGTAACGATCATAGGGGTCTGGTCAGGGGCACTGCTGTCTTGTGGCACATGAGCACTAGAGCACCTTATTATAGGTAACTACAATGGGGCAGTCTGCCGGAATGTTGGTTTAATGCTGGTTATCATACAGCAGCTGCATGTAACTAGGTTCTTGCAGTACAAAAAGCACTTATGATCAGACTTGTATATGCATTAAGCCATGTATGTATATAGATGTATCCACGATTGATTGTGCCCAGCTGGGTTCTAAGTTGTATATAATACGCATATGTACAGCCATTTGGTTATTGAATATCTTATGTACTTGTGATGTGTTATCATTCCGGTTGGAACAGCCCTATAAACACTATGTGATTCTATACAAACCCATTGTGCCTCAGTGGTGCAGCCTGCCATACTGCTGCTTGTTCTGTGGTTGAAATCTCTGTTTTTATCTATCATTAAAGATAATCACTGTTTTTTTGCAATTACATGACGCTTGATCGTGATTATCTGTATCTATATCGTGTACCTAAGGTGCGATCAGTCGTGTCCATGAGGGGAATAGTTTGTTTTGACAATTGTGGCAAGAATATAAACTATTCCTAAATGAAGTTGGTAACTATGTAGCCTAATAGTTTAATTGTCGACTTTCAGTATTTTTCAGTCACTTTCCTGTTTCTACGTTTCAATAACTCAGGATCCGCTGAGATATCTTCGGAGCGGTCGAGCTCATTTCTCACATCCTGACACACTGTAACGGAGCAAAACCTTGTCCCGCACTTACTCATCCGCTCGGCAGGGACGGCACCTCTCGCTGGTGCGTGAAACGGTCACATTTACACAATGACTGATGGGATTTTGAGCAAAAACCTAAAATGCAGAACTATCCCCTTAGTGCAATCATCTGCACCCTACTACTCTACATCCATTGCTAAACTACAATTCCCAGCATGTCCTGACAGCCGCAGGTTGGAGATCACCCCTTTTGTGATAATATTTGAGTGCTTTGGCTATAGAAATTGTCTCTTTGCAAGAAGAGGACTTGAACTCTAGCGCCAACTATTAGAAGTAGCAATTCTTAGAGTCAACATCGAGCTTTGTCATATGACCTAGGGTATAAAAGCCAAACCTGGTATTGCTCCTCATCAGTACAAAGTATGAGATCCGATTTGGCTAAGTGAGACTAAGACTGGGTTTTAGTCTCTCCTACAGTCAAATCAGATCTCATACTTTGCACTGATGAGGGGCAATACCCGAAACACCATGTCTGCGCATTGAGATTCTGGTTTGGTTTTTAACTTAAATAATGGCAAGGCTTAAAAGGGTTGATATTAACTTTTAGGATTGCTACTTGCAATAGGTGGCGCTAGAGTCAAGTCCTCTTCCTCTCACAGTTTGCATAGTTTATTTCCCAGAGGAGCATTGTGGGTGTTTTAGTCTCCTAATACTGGCACGTCACTCTCCACAGGGAGAGGAGAAACCTTAACCTTTAGATCTCAGTCTTAGCCTCTCACACAGCCAAATCAGATCTCATACTTTGCACTAATGAGGGAAATACCTTCAAAATATTGTGTCTGCAAATTGAGGTTCGGGTTTGGCTATTATCCCAAGTCATGTGACAAGGTTCAGTAAAGGGTTGATAGTGACATGTAGGATTGCTACTTCCAATAGGTGGTGCTAGAGTTCAAGTCCTCTTCCTCTATGAAGAGACAATTTGCATATTTAATTTCCCAGACAAGCATTGTGGCATTTTACTGACATGTAACTCACCAACTCATGTGACATGTGACTCACCAACTTACGCCTTATATCTCATTCTTAGCCTCTCACCTGTCCAAATCACATCTCATACTTTACACTGATGAGAGGCAATACCCCGAAACACTGTGACATTTAGGATCGTTACTTCCAATAGGTGGCACTAGACTTCAAGTCCTCTTCCTCTCTGAAGAGGCAATTTGCATATTTAATCTCCAAGAGGAGTATTGTGGCTTCTAAGTCTCCTCATACTGGCATGTCACTCTCCACAAGAAGAATCCTTACCCCTTAAATCTCAGTCTTAGCCTCTCACACAGCCAACTAAGATGTCATACTTTGCACTGCCGAGGGGCAACACCCCAAAACACTGTGTCTGTAAATTGGGATTCTGATTTGGCTTATATTGCTACATCATAAAGCAAGGCTCGTTAAAGGGTCAATATTGACTTTTCGGATCGCTACTTCCAATAGGTGGCGCCAGAATTCAGGTTCTCTTCCTCTCTGAAGAGGCAATTAGCATATATTATTTCCCAGAGGAGCATTGAGGCGTTTATGTCTCCTTATACTGGGATGTCACTCTCCACAAGGTGGAACCTTACCCCTTATGCCCCAGTATTGTGGTTACACATTGATGTAAATTACCAGCATTCTCCTGTGATCGTCACTTACTGCTTCCACCCTTCATGGTTGCTTTGTCCCAGTGGAGGATTTTCAGTTATTTCTTGATTATTGACCCCAATATATTATTATTTATTAAACAAACTATTTTATGGTCTATATTATGACCACAACATCCGGCCTCCTGTAGATTTAGCAGATCAATCCTTCATCGCCACTAAACTTTGTTGCCTTAATTTACTCCAAACTTTTGTCCAGATGTCTGTGAGCAGTGACTGTGATACAGTAGCGTAGTATAGGAAAGGAAGCAGGATGGTAATAATGAGCAAAGAAACCTGGGTAGTCAGTCTAGCCTTGGACTGGGGTCCCTCCTCACCCTGATGGTGAGGAGGTCTGGGCCAGCACCCTTGCCCTGTGCTACTCCCTCTCACCTCCCACCACGGACAGGTATACACAGAAACTTCCAAAGAAAAACCACAGAGAAGCTTCAGCAAGTGTAACATCTTCAGCTCACACGGATAAAGGCAGAGTGAAACTCTATCAGTGACATCAGCTGGAGGAAGAGGAGGCTATTTAAAAGCCAGGGCCATGGTCACCTGATAACCTGTACCCCCACCTGCAGAGTCGCACACCATGCATAGACAGCAACAGCAGCTTCATCATTAACCCTAGAAGAACCAAAGGAAAGTTACTCTGATTTAAATAGCAGAGCATTTAACATGGACTGTGGAGCAGTCAACAGGTGCAACTGTTGGTGCAGGTGTAAACGTGCCTGGTGCGCTAGCTATGGTTGAGGTCTGCGTTTTCTCCTGCCCGGTACTCCACAAAAAATTCCGTTGGGTGAGTGGAAATATGAGATTGTTACATTGTTATCATTCTCTTTTTTTCCACTCATGGTTAGTGGTTGGGTGAAGCCATTTATTGTCACACTACTGAGTTTTCTCTTTTTAAATCATAATTTCAACCAAAAACATTCGAATGACCCTGATCAAAAGTTCACCTACCCTGGTGATTTTGGCCTGATAACAATCACAGAAGTTGACACAAATGGGATTGAATGGCTAATGAAGGTAACATCCTCACCTGTGACCTGTTTGCTTGAAATCAGGGTGTGCAGCAAATCTGAGTGAGTTTCTGGGATCCAGACAGACTCTTGCGTCTTTCATCCTGACACTGACGTTTGTGGATTGTGAGTGATGGGGAAAGCAAAAGAATTGTCAACGGATCTAAGGGAAAAGGTAATTCAACTGTATAAAACATGAAAGGGTACAAAAAGATATCCAAGGAATTGATAATGCCAGTCTGCAGTGTTCAAACAGTGATTAAGAAATGGAGAATCAGGGGCTCTGTATAAACCAAACCACAATCAGGTAGAACAACAAACATTTCGGCCACAAATGGCAGGAAAATTCTTTGGGATACAAAGAAAAACCCACAAATAACATCAGCTGAAATGCAGGACTGAAAACTAGTGGTGTGGTTGTTTCAAGATGCACAATAAGGAGGCACTTGAAGAAAACTGGGCTGCATGGTCGAGTCACCAGAAGAAAGCCATTACTATGTAAATGCCACAAAGTATCTCACCTACAATAAGCCAAACAGCACAGAGACAAGCCTCCAAACTTCTGGAACAAGGTAATTTGGAGTGATGAAAGAAAAATCTAACTTTCTGGCCACAACCATAAATGTTACATTTGGAGAACACCATTCCTACTGTGAAGCAAGGAGGTGGATCGCTGATGATGTGGGGATGTGTGAGCTACAAAGGCACAGGAAACTTGGGCAAAGTTGAAGTAAAGATGAATGCAGCATGTTATCAGCAAATACTGGAGGCAGACTTGCACCATCAGCCTGGGAGCTGCATATGGGACGTATTTGGACGTTCCAATATGACAACGATCCAAAGCACAAGGTCAAATCGACCTATCATTGGCTACAGCAGAACAAAATGAAGGTTCTGGAGTGGCCATCTCAGTCTCCTGATCTCAATATCATTGAGCCGCACTGGGGAGAACTCAAGAGCGCAGATCATGCAAGAAAGCCCAGGAATTTACAGGAACTGGAGGCTTTGTACCAAGAAGAAAATAAAGAGCCTCATCCACAACTACCACAAGAGACTTCAATCTGTCATTGATGTTACAGGGGGCAATACACGGGATTAAGAACTGGGGGATGTGAACTATTGATCAGGGTCATTTGGATGATTTTTGTTGTCATTATGATTTAAAAAGAGAAAACACAGTAGTTTGACAATAAATGGATTCACCCAACCACTAACCATGAAAGGAAAAAAGATTTTGTGTTATCATCCATATTCTCTGAAAAAAGGCCAAAAAAGCAAAAAATCGGACGGGGTATGTAAACATTTGAGCACAGCTGTATGTGCATTTCTATATGGCTTGCTTTACTTTCTTCCATAAATACTACATTATCATGCACTCAAATACCTTACACATTACCATCACTGCTACATCTATGCATTACACTGCACCTTATTATACCTACAAACAATACACTATACCTTATCCTACATAGCATAAAGACAAATATCACACATTTGCAATAAAATCACTAATGTCTCTAGGGGTACATGACCAGAGTCCATTGGACTTGGACTGTTGTTACACAGTGGTCCTCTTCTGGCTCCTAGGTTGGAGATAAACAAATCACACTTGACCCACCAATACCATGGGTGCGGGACAAAAAAAGCACGCCACACGAACAGCACGCAGAGTGCAATTCTACAAAGATCTTTTAAATGTTCCAAAAGTCAATCTTCCACTGTTCCAGTGTTCTATGCTGCAGAATGGTAATGCATAAAATCTAAATGTGCCTTAAAACTCCCAGTGAATAACAGTTAATAGCAATTTGATCCCCGACTGTAATGTCTGTATACTTTTATATTCTGTGATCCCCAGCTGTAATGGCTGTATACTCTTATATTCTGTGATCCCTGGCTGTAATGTCTGTATACTCCTATATTCTGTGATCCCTGGCTGTAATGTCTGTATACTCTTATATTCTGTGATCCCGTGCTGTAATGTCTGTATATTCTTATATTCTGTGATCCCCGGCTGTAATGTCTGTATACTCTTATATTCTGTGATCCCCATCTGTAATGTCTGTATACTCTTATATTCTGTGATCCCCCGCTGTAATGTCTGTATACTCTTATATTCTGTGATCCCCGACTGTAATGTCTGTATACTCTTATATTCTGTGATCCCCGCTGTAATGTCTGTATACTCTTATATTCTGTGATCCCCGGCTGTAATGTCTGTATACTCTTATATTCTGTGATCCCCGGCTGTAATGTCTGTATACTCTTATATTCTGTGATCCCCAGCTGTAATGTCTGTATACTTTTATATTCTGTGATCCCCGGCTGTAATATCTGTACACTTTTATATTCTGTGATCCCTGGCTGTAATGTCTGTATACTCTTATATTCTGCGATCCCCATCTGTAATGTCTGTATACTCTTATATTCTGTGATCCCCCGCTGTAATGTCTGTATATTCTTATATTCTGTGATCCCCCGCTGTAATGTCTGTATACTCTTATATTCTGTGATCCCCGGCTGTAATGTCTGTATACTCTTATATTCTGTGATCCCCAGCTGTAATGTCTGTATACTTTTATATTCTGTGATCCCCGGCTGTAATATCTGTACACTTTTATATTCTGTGATCCCTGGCTGTAATGTCTGTATACTCTTATATTCTGTGATCCCCATCTGTAATGTCTGTATACTCTTATATTCTGTGATCCCCCGCTGTAATGTCTGTATATTCTTATATTCTGTGATCCCCCGCTGTAATGTCTGTATACTCTTATATTCTGTGATCCCCGGCTGTAATATCTGTATACTCTTATATTCTGTATTCCCCGGCTGTAATGTCTGTATACTCTTATATTCTGTGATCCCCGGCTGTAATGTCTGTATACTCTTATATTCTGTGATCCCTGGCTGTAATGTCTGTATACTCTTATATTCTGTGATACCCAGCTGTAATGTCTGTATACTCTTATATTCTGTGATCCCCGGCTGTAATGTCTGTATATTCTTATATTCTGTGATCCCCGGCAGTAATGTCTGTATACTCTTATATTCTGTGATCCCTGGCTGTTATGTCTGTATACTCTTATATTCTGTGATCCCTGGCTGTAATGTCTGTATACTCTTTTGTATCCTCCCGGTCCAGGAGATGTGGTATCATCAGACCATGTCTCTGTACGGTCAGACACATCCATTTGTGGGTCCCACTGGGACAGGTTACTCAGCACCAGACCGTGGTATCACGGGGGTTTTCACGGCCATCTTGGTCCGGACCGTGTCCTGGGCCCACAGGTAAAGGTTAGGGGTTATTTACATCGGAGAAAGTCGTGACGCCACCCGTGGGATGTGGTCAGGGTGACCACCGCTGCTGCAGAACCTCCAGGGGTGATGGATGGCAGCCTGTGATGTGACAGCTCTCCACGAGCAGAGCATGGCCCCCGGGGCAGTAGTGATGAAAACAGTTTATGAGGGAGAACGGAGCTCAAGCGCAAGAATTACACAGACTCACATTATTTTGTAGTTTTCCAGGTCTTTTACTGAGATGGTGATTCAGCTAAGTACTGTCCACGGAGTCTGTATAGGGGCCCGGTAACTCCCACCCTGGCCGGGTCCTTTGGCTCCCTGTTTCTGCACTGTGTGTGTGGCTCTGCTGCCGCTTTAGCTAAGCTGCCGGCCCTGTCTCCCCTCACGGGTACCAATCTGCTAGGCAACTTGAGTCTTGTCCTGTGTTCCTGACCCCGCCGTATTGCTTCGCTGTGGTACAGTGAAGATGTGGGACCTTCACTAATCCGGTGTTCTCTATGCTGTAGGTTTCAAGCGCAGTCTCAGATCCATTCTGTGCGCTCCTCTGGGGGAGTTCAGGGTAACTCTGTCTCCCAGGTGTGTTCCTCTGCTTCTCCTTTCTCCGTTCCTCAGACCCTGGCTTGACCTGGAACTGGACAGCGGACTGTGGGGTGAGCCTAATCCAGCTCTTTTACACCCAGGTCCTTCTTCCTCAGTCCTCCCAGGAACTGAACTGCCCACTTCCTCTCCACACCAGAATATGTAGGGGAGCAGCTTGGTCTCCCCTGCTGGCCTGGAGGTGTTGTGTGGGGGGTTAACCCTTTGTGTTGTTACTGTGGCACATGAACTCTGGGGTGCCACACATTACACAGTACATAGCAGGGACACATATATAAGATTATCTTGGCACAGGAGATGTGGTATGATCAGACCATGTCCGTGTACAGTCAGACACATCCATTACACAGTACATAGCAGGGACACATATATAAGATTATCTCAGCACAGGAGATGTGGTATGATCAGACCATGTCCCTGTACGGTCAGACACATCCATTACACAGTACATAGCAGGGACACATATATAAGATTATCTCAGCACAGGAGATGTGGTATGATCAGACCATGTCCGTGTACAGTCAGACACATCCATTACACAGTACATAGCAGGGACACATATATAAGATTATCTCAGCACAGGAGATGTGGTATGATCAGACCATGTCCCTGTACGGTCAGACACATCCATTACACAGTACATAGCAGGGACACATATATAGGATTATCTCAGCACAGGAGATGTAGTATGATCAGACCATGTCAGTGTACAGTCAGACACATCCATTACACAGTACATAGCAGGGACACATATATAAGATTATCTCAGCACAGGAGATGTGGTATGATCAGACCATGTCCCTGTACGATCAGACACATCCATTACACATTACATGGCAGAGACACATATATAAGATTATCTCAGCACAGGAACATTTTTTTCAATGACATCTAGGGATGAGTGAGTATACTCGTTACTATTCGGTACTCGCCGAATGATACAGTACTCGGGCTACTCGTTACTCTGCGAGTATCTTTGCGATTACTTGCAAAGTAACGAGTACAATGTAAGTCAATGGGAAATGCGGGGAGTGCAGCACCAGTGAGCAGGGAGCGCAGGAGCCGGGTGGGGAAGCTGGCGGTGAGAAGACTTCACCGCCGGCTTTCCAGGTCTGTGCTGCGCTCCCCGCTCACTGGTACTGCTTCGCTTTCCACCTGGTCCTAACTTAGGATCAGGCAGGGAGGGGGCATCAATGAGCGGGGAGCGCAGCACAGACCGGGAAAGCCGGCAGTGAAGCTTTCCCGCCTGTAGTTTCAAATGAACAGCTGATTCAGGTCAGCTGTTCATTTGAAGTAGCGCTGCTGTCAGGGTTCATGTGAGTTCATGCTTGCCTGCATGAACTCACATGAACTTTCCCAGGGTGCACAGCTCTGCTACATCTCTGGTACAGGTTCTCTACCAGAGATGTAGGAGAGCTAAAGAAGAACCCTGGATTGCACTATGTCGGACAGAAGAGGATTCATAATAAAAGTGGAGTCTCTAAGTGTTTTTTTTGTTTTATTTCTAATAAAAATATTTTTTCTCTGTGTTGTGTTTTTTTGAAAAAAATTCACTAGAAATTCATGGCGGTCATGTCTAATATTGGCGTGACCACATGAATTTCGGGCTTAGGGCCAGCTGATAGCACAAAGCTGGCCCTAACCCCTTTATTACCCAGTGAGCCACCGCACTAGGGCCCTGGATGAGCGGGGTTCAGTGCCAGAAGATGGCGGATTCCAGCCCCCAGCTGCCTAATTGTACCTGGCTGGACATAGAAATCGCGCGGAGCCCCATGCATTGTTTTTTTTACATTATTTCATGAAATTCATGAAATAATAATAAAAAAAAAGGACTTCCCTATATTTCTGTTTCCAGGCAGATACAAATAGGTTAGGACCGAGTGGGGAGTGAAGCTCCAGGCACCGGGTAGGAGGCATCAGTGAGCGGGGGCGCAGCACAGACCGGGAAAGCCGGCGGTGAAGTCTTCTCACCGCCAGCTTCCCCGCCCGGCCCCTGCGCTCCCCGCTCACTGGTGCTGCACTCCCCGCCCGGTCCTAACTCAAGATCGGTTGGGGAGGCGGCAGGGGGAGCAGAGGATCCTGCTGTCAGACTGCGGGGAAGCGAGTAGGGGACTACATCATTGCTTAAAACCCGGCGGCTTTTACTTCCGGCTTTTAAACAATCATGTGGCCATTGCAGCCTTTTCCTCTGCTGCCTTACCTCTATATAGGGTCTGGCAGCAGAGGAATTACTCGCCTTACTCGCTTCCCCATTGAATTACATTGTACTTGCTATACTCGTAACGAGTACCGAGTATCGGGACCTACTCGTTACGAGTATAGCGAGTCCGAATATTTCAGTACTCGCTCATCCCTAATCACACCCTATTGTGGAAATGATTATTATTACAAGATCTATTGATTAAAATGAACTTTGTTAGTGGGAAAACCCCTTGAAAGTGGACCTGTTTCCAGTTCAGAAGTGCACTGTTTTGGCCCTTATTGCATTCTTGCTGCTCCCTGAGTAGTCCATTTCTTTTTTTTTTTAAATCCGCCTTATGATTCAAGAGAATTTATTTTTAAGGAGGCATGACATACAAGATTCCTCGGGGGCGTGTCTTTATGCTCTTCTGCATAATTACAAAAAAAACCCTGTATGGTGGAATTTTATAATTTTTTTTATAGAAAACTCAGGGGAGCAGCGCGGGTTCCAGAAAACCAGTGAACACTAGATTTTGCTGATTAGGTGATGGGTTTTACTTAGGATTTGCAACATCTGACAACATCAGCTCAGCGACATCTTTGTGGAGCGTCTCGAGTCGTGACAAAACTAACCGTCAAGAAAAGGGATTTTTTCCAGATTTAACCAGTTGCACAATGGCCAACGCAAGATTGCACTAAGCAGCTTGAAAAATGGTTCTGTCTCAGGGATATTGATCCCATAGAAATGTAATCCTTCCAGTCTGCACAGACCAGAGATGAACTGTGACTATAGATCAGCGGCTGTCAGAAGCAGCCATGATTTACACCCCTGGTCGGGAAGCTCAGCGCTCTGCCGTGTCGCGGTAGACTAAGTAACGGCACAACATTGGTAAACGCTAGGAAAACCGTCAATGACCAATAGATAATAAACTATGAAATCAGGATTACTGGCAATTTAGCTCAGGTACACATAGAGTTTACAATGTTGAACACAGGGGTGTCTGGATACAGTGGGGGACAGGGGCGCTTGAACCAATAATGTCTGGTGCACTACACACAACAAGAGACTGGGGAAACACTGGGGGGGATAAATACAGTGGAGGGCCCTGCTCGTAGGGAATAGGGAAAGGACACCTCCTGCTCTCACCTATGTGTGTGCTCTGATCTCCCTACTGTCCCTATACAGATTCTTTCAACTCGTCGCCGAGTAGGATGCCTATTCCCTCGCTGGCCCTGATGCTAAGCCTAAATAGGGCGATGACTGTCGGGAGCGCTAGTCCCAATAATATGACAAGAGGGAAGGGGAGACAGACAGGGAAACAACAAGGCAGCTTCATGCCTGCTGCCTCTCTCCTTGGAAGCAGAAGGCTTAGCAGTAGTCAGGTCTCCAGAGAACTTCCTTCAATTTAGGTAGCCAGGCCAGGAATGAGTTTTATCGCCAACAAAGGATTCTGGAACCATGTGACCATATAAAGGGGATGGGAGCGATAACAGAGTAGCCATACCTGGACAAGAACTAGCTAGCTTGCTAGCAGCAGAGACTGACATTAATTCCTCATCTGCCAAGGAAAGAAACACATTTAATATGAAGTCACAATACAGGAGTGAGACAGGGGTCCCAAACCTGTTACAAGTCTCCAAGGTAAGAAAGACCATCGTGACATGAAACCCAAATTGTGAACATTTTAAGGGCAGCACTGTGCAATTCCAAGACACCCACTAGACCTCCTACAAACACCCATGATAGCGACCGTGGCGTCTAAGTATTTAGACAGAGTCACATGAGACAACTCTCAAAGGCAACAAATTAAGTGTCCTGGGCTAAAAAGGGGCAGGGCTTACTCAAAGTAAGCAGGGGTGGGACTAAGACATTTCAAAGTTACCAATAGAAATGTTAATAACTATGCAGATGAGCTCAGGATCATGATGGCAGCTGAAGTGCTGAACTTATTGGATTGGGGATCAGGAGGGATCCCCCTGCACAATGGAATGGAAACATTCTGGATGCAGGTTTTATGGGGCACCGAGCTCGAGCTGATTACTATGGGGGCACTGTAGTCTTATATAGACATCTTCTATAAGTACACTGCCTGTAGTGGGTCACTGGGGGTAGCTGAGACCCTAGAAATTAGGAATCGGCTAGTGTTTTACCGGCACCAGTAATGTGATGACCGGTAAGCACCATTTACCAATCATCACATTACAAAAAGTGACTTTGCCAGTAAAAATGCTATCACATTGATCCGACATGAAAACACAAAGATCAGATCAAAGTGAAAGCATTAACCTCTAACTGCCCCAAGACCCCCAGTAACGGGGATCATCCTCCCCACCCCCATCCCTCCCCTGCCCATCTAAAAATGGCGGCGGCCTGCGGTAAAACCCGCCGCCTCCGCTACATCCCTATGCGATCTGACAGGTCAGATCGCATAGAGATGCCCCCATTCCTGGGAGTCCCCTCAGTGGCCCCCCAATGTAATTCCCCCCCACCCGTGATCTCCGCTCCCCCTTCCTCCCTGCTCTGCTCCCCAGCTCCCGGTGCCTCCTCATAACTCCACCCGATCTGATCAAGCATCAGATCAGATGGAGTTTTCCCTGTCATTCCCCCCCAGTTCTCACCCTACTGGTCATCCCCCCAGGCCATCACCCCTCCGGTTATCCTCCGCCTCCCCCGAACTCCAACCGCCCACCCCCCCTCCGATCCTCACTTCTCTGTCCTCCCCCTGACCCCCCTTCCCTGCCTCTCATTCTTACCAACCTCCGTGCCAGCTGTCCCGTCCTACAGTGTCGCCCACCGTCTTCTCTCTGCCTCTGTCCCGGCATCGCTGCTCTGCGTGCACCGGGACAGAGACAGAGTTAACCCCTGAATGACCACACAGGGGTGATCTGCAGTTAACCCCCTGTGTGGTCACAAGGGGTTAACTGTATATCATCATCCCTGTGTGGTCACAAGCGGTTAGCTGATCTGCAGTTAATCTCTTTGTGACCACACGGGGATTAACTTCAGATTGTCATCTGAATGAGTATCGTTGCGGGACCTACCATTGGACTACGTCGGACCTTCCCAATGGACTACGTCGGACTTTCCCACTGGACTACGTCGGACCATCCCACTGGACTACGTCGGACGTCACATAAATAAAGATGGGGTCTAAATATGTGTTTGTGGGTTTTTTTTCTAACAAAAATATTTTTCTCTGTGTTGTGTCTTCTTTACATATTTACTAGAGATTCCTAATAGCCCAGTCTAATATTGGCCAGACGTTATGAATCTCGGGCTTAGTGCCAGCTGCCAAAAAACTGGCATTAACCCCTTATTACCCAGTCTGCCACTGCTACACGGCAGCTGGAAGAGTTGGATATAGCACCAGAAAATGGCGCTTCTATGAATGAGAAACCAAATGCACTTACAGGATGCAGTCAGAGCCCATATGTGAAGCAAGCCCAGGTGCAGGCTAATAAATCACCTCAACCAACAAGTTGTGGGAGGCGACTTGCCATGCATACAATGGGCCTGCATAGGACACCATTCACACTGATACATATGATGCAGAGTGTCCGAAAGCTACCCAACCGCTCTGCTGCCTGAGCATTGGGCCGCACAGTACAATACTTCTGCACCACTAGATGAATGGCGCCCCTAGGGGCCCAACTGCACCCTGGATAGATAAAAAAAAGTGCAAAAAGTTTTTTATATGATAAACAAAAAACTTTTATAAATGGGATATTGGGCGCCATTCATCTAGTGGTGTCCGCTAACAATTTGAATGGAAAATTAGCTCAAATTGTTAGCGGACACCATGTCGCGCATGGAGAGCCCCTGCGCGCTCAAACATTGGAGCACCCCCACAAGTGACCCCATTTTGGAAACTAGACTCTCGAAGGAACGTATCTAGATGCATAGTGAGCACTTTGAACCCTCAGGTCCTTCACAAAATGATCTGTAAAATGAAAAAGTAGTTTATTTTTCACAAAAAAATTTGTTATGGCCTCAATTTTTTCATTTTCACATGAGCAACAGGATAAAATGCATCCTAAAATTTGTTGGGCAATTTCTCCTGAGCACAGCCATACCTCATATGTGGTCATAAACCACTGTTTGGGCACACGGCAGGGCTCAGAAGAAAAGGAGCGCCATTTCACTTTTTGAATGGACAATTAGCTTCAAAATTCAAATTGCGCTCCTTCCCTTCTCAGTCCTGCCGTGCGCCCAAACAGTGGTTTATGACCACATATGAGGTATCGGTGTACTCAGAAGAAAGTGCCCAACACATTTTAGGATCCATTTTATCCAGTTGCCCATGTGAAAATGAAAGAATTGAGGCTAAAAGAACAGTTTTGTTGGAAAAATTAAAATGTCCATTTTTTTCTTTCACGTTGCTTTAGTTCCTGTGAAGCACCTGAAGGGTTAATAATCTTCTTGAATGTAGTTTTGAGTAGCTTGAGGGGTGCAGTTTTTGGAATGGTGTCACTTTTGGGTGTTTTCTGTCATTTAGGACCCTCAAAGGAACGTCAAATGTGATGTGGTCACTAAAAAAATGGTTTTGTAAATTTTGCTGGAAAAATGAAAAATTGCTGATGAACTTTGACCCCTTATAACGTCCTACCAAAAATTGTTTTTTTTCCAAAAATTGTGCAAATGTGAAGTAGACATGTGGGAAATGTGATTTATTAACTATTTTGTGTCACATAACTCTCTTGTTTAACAGAATAAACATTAAAGATTAGAAAATTGCGAAATTTTCAAACTTTTTGCCAAATTTTTTATTTTTTTACAAATAAATGCAAAAATTATCGACCTAAATTTAATACTAACATGAAGCCCAATATGTTACGAAAAAACATTCTCAGAATCGCTAGGATCCGATGAAGCTCCAGAGTTATTACCTCATAAAGGGAGAGTGGTCAGAATTGCAAAAAACCGTCTGGTCATTAAGGTAGAAATTGGCTCCGTCACTCTTATTTTCCTAAAGCAGCCTCAAAGGACGCTGCATTCCCTGCTTTGGCTTTTATACTGGCTCTGAACGTACATCCTGATTGACCTTGCTACACCATGTGATGTGATAGCTGCAAGGCATTATGGGGAAGCCTGTGCGGTCTCATATGAGCCATCTGTGTCTAATACAATCTTCTATGTAAATTGTGAATTTTTTCGGGGGGGGGGGGGGGGGGGGTTATTCATACAGATTGAATTGCAAATTGTCCAAGTATGCAGGGACCTGTGAATTTAATACAATTTGACACAAATTAGATTTTGAAATGATTTACTCATCTCTAATAATTATGTATTGAAGATGTTAGGTGGTCCTAATAATGGGGAGGGGGAATCATGGGGGCTCTGAATAAAGTTGACAATGATAGGGGGGCATAATTACGGCTGGTCTGACTATGGGTGGCAATGATGGGGGACCATGCACCTTTGTATGTATACCAACACACGCATTTCTGTCCCCGATTCTCCCCAGGATAAAGTTAGTACACCTCTGGTTGTAGTTTTCTTTCACCGTGGAGTACAGTATGTTGGGACCAGTACTGACTGCTAATGGAGTCATATCTGGGCCATTAAGATTGATTTGTCAGATGGTGTATTTATGTCAGTATTATATATAGATGCAGCTTAAATGGCTCTAGATCTATAGCATCTGCTTCTCTTGGCAGCAGACACCAGCACGTATTTATAGCCTTTTATATTAAGCGTGCGAAGACATATGCAAATGGTAAAGGGATATTTTAGGGCACGTCCTCAGATGCATTATTGAGGGGAACCGATCTTACAATTTGTGGTGCAGATTTATCATGTCACTTGTAAGGTGCTAATGTTATATTGCACTCTACCGTCTAAGCGTTATCTATGTGACGGAGGTTTACAGGAGATTCTTCATTTTGCAGGGACTTTAGATTTTAAAGGCAAAGTTGGACCAGATATATTTGTATTGGACATGTGTGATACCTTGTGATGAGCCGTTCTTGGACTTACACACAGTAACTCTTGACTATGCCTTGTCCTTCAAACCACACATCCAAACTCTCTCCATCCGCCTCAGCTCAAGAATATTTCCAGAATCCGTTCTTTCCTCAGTCCTCTCAATCTACTACAATGCTTGTACATGCCCTCATCATCTCCCGCCTTGATTACTGCAGCCTCCTCCTCTGTGGCCTCCCTGCTAACACTCTCTCACCTCTCCAGTCTGTCCTCAAATCTGCTGCCCGACTAATCCCCCTCTCTCCTCGCTGCTCCCCTCATCAAATCTTTTCACTGGCTCCCAGTCCCCCAACAAATCCAGTTCAAACTCCTGACACTGACCTACAAAACCATGCATAACCTGTCCCCTCCCTATATCTTCGAACTAATCTCCCACTATCTTCCCTCACATAATCTCCAGTCCTTCCAAGACCTCCTCCTCTCCTCCACACTTATTCATTCCTCACCCAATCTCCTCCAAGATTTCTCCCAAATATCCCTCATCCTCTGGAATTCTGCACCCCAACACGTCTGATCCACCATGCTTGGATCCTTCAGACGAAATCTAAAAACCCATCTCTTCAGGAAACTTACAGCCTGCAATGACCACGCTGCTTCCTCACCACCGCCGGAGCTGCAGCCTCACCGACACCAGGAGATGCCTCCTCATCACTATTGGAGCTGCTGCCTCACCACCACCAGTAGATGCCTCCTCACCACCACCAGAGCTGCCATCTCACCACCACTGGAGCTGCCATCTCACCACCACTGGAGCTGCCACCTCACCACCACCATAGCTGCCATCTCATGACCACCGGAACAGCCACCTCACCATTCCCACTGGTCGGGATGCCATGGAGGGGTACTGCACCCAAATAAGAGTGTGTAGTATTCCTCTGACCAAGGGAACTGGGAAGGTGCATAAGGGATCCTCTCAACACCCATGCATACACACCCTAGCATAGAGGACCGTGGTGAACCCCCTGTAGGGAAGACCCAGTCCTGTGGGAGGAGTCAGGTGGGGTAGAAAAGTGTATGGGTGGGAGGAGAGTCAGGGAGTCAGTCAGTGTGAGTTGAACAGTTGGCTGGAGACGGAGAGAGAGAAGGAGACCCTAGGGGCACCAGGCACTGTGGTGCACCCGAATCTAGACCTGGTACGACTACCGATCAGAGGGGTATGATATTCCGGGCAGAGGATCGGCTCTGGATACAGTGCGGGTGTTTATCCCCGGGCCATTAAACGGGAGGCCCCGAGCTTGTGTAGGAAGTTGTGGCCAATCACCTGGTGCATCCCTTGAAAAGGCATACCGAATTAGGGTCAGGGGGACGTAAAGGGGAATCCTCCACCGAAGACCCATGGAAGCTGGCTCGAGGCTCTGTGCGCGGGGGCGCTACACGGGAGAACGGAGAGGAGAGCACAGTGAGGGACCGGCAGGGAATGGCATGCACACAACCGAGGGTCCTGAGTGAAACATCCCGGTTCCCTGGTGACTACCCAGGCCAGGAAGACCCGAGTGACTGTAAAACCTGTTCCTTTGTTTGAAGAACTGCAAGTAAACCCGTTCAGAGTTAAAGACTTTGTGACGTACTTTATTTCCCTCGCCTGAGGAGCCGCACACAGTGAAAAGGGCAGGTGACTGTGCCGTGTGGTAAGCTGCTTCCCTGTGTAAAAACAACTACAACTGCTCCGGGATCCCATTCCACGTACGGGGAGGGTTAACCATCTTGCTGCCCAAACATCAACCCTGAGGTCTTACCTGCAGCACCGGTAACCATACCGGAACTGTAGGTGGCGATACAAACTATTTTTATTGACTCTTTTCAGCAACCACCAGGGCCACGGGATCGGGCACAGGCCCTAGTGACATTCTCCATGAATCAACACCCTATGGCCCTGGGGCATGTCATATGTATGTAGCACCTTCTCATGTACAGCACTGTGGAATTAATGGTGATATATAAAAAATAATAATACTAATAATAATAGCCATCTAGTATATAATGATGGATCAAAAAATAGTATCTAGAGCGGGGGATAATGTGTGAGGAGAAAGTTTGGAGTGCGGGGATATAATGTGTGAGGAGACAATATGGAGTGTGGGGGGATATTGTGTGAGGAGACAGTATGGAGAGTGGGAGGATAATGTGTTAGAATAAAGTATGAAGAGCAGGGGGATAATGATTGAGGAGAAAGTATGGAGTGCAGGGATATGTGAGAGAAAGTATGGAGAGCTGGGGGATAATGTGTAAGGAGAAAGTATGGAGAGTGGGGGGATAATGTATGAGGAAAAACTATGGAGTGCGGGGATATAATGTGTGAAAACACAGTATGGAGATTGAATGGATAATGTGTGAGGAGACAGTATGGAGAGTGCATGGATAGTGTGGGAGGAGACAGCATGGAGAGCGGGGGGATAATGTGTGAGGAGACAGAATGGAGAGCAGGGGGATAATGTGTGAGGAGACAGTATGGAGAGAGGGGGATAGTGTGTGAAGAGACAGTATGCAGAGTGGGGGGATAATGTGTGAGGAGAAAGTATGGAGAATGGGGGGATAATGTGTGAGGAGAAAGTATGGAGAGCAAGGGGATAATGTGCAAGGTGAGAGTATGGAGAGCAGGTGGATAAGCTGTGAGAAGACAGTATGGAGAGCAGGGGGATAATGTGTGAGGAGACAGTATGGAGAGAGGGGGATAATGTGTGAGGAGACAGTATGGAAAGCGGGAGTATAATGTGCGAGGAGAAAGTATGGAGAGCAAGGGGATAATGTGTAAGGAGAGAGTATGGAGAGTGGGGGGATAATGTGTGAGGAGACAGTATGGAGAGCAGGGGGATAATGTGTGAGGAGACAGTATGGAGAGAGGGTGGATAGTGTGTGAAGAGACAGTTTGGAGAGTGGGGGGATAATGTGTGAGGAGAAAGTATGGAGAGGGGGGGATAATGTGTGAGGAGAAAGTATGGAGTGTAGGAATATAATGTATGAAAACACAGTATGGAGAGTGGAGGAATAATATGTGAGAAGAACAGTATGGAGAGTGGAGGAATAATGTGTGAGGAGACAGTATGGAGAGTGCGGGGATAATCTGGGAGGAGAAAATATGGAGAGTGGGGGGATAATGAATGAGGAGACAGTACGGTGAGCAGAGGGAATGTGTGAGGAAAAAGTATGAGGAAGGAGGTGTGAAATGTGTGTGGAGACAGTAGAAGGGAGAAGTGTATGGTGGAACAAAGGTGTAAAAGAACTGTATTGCAGGGAATAGTGTGAAGAGACAATATAGGGGAGAAAGGTTTAAGTGTGGGACAGTATAGAAACTGGGTAGTTTGGGTTCAATGTAGGGGAGGTGCAGCATGAGAGGACAGTGTGAGAGTACAGGAGGACACAGGATGTTGTGGAGGGTGAGTTTGAGCCTGGGGTGTATAGGGATGACACAGTGTAAGAGGCGTCGAGTATGTATAGGAGAGAACAGTATGGAGGGATGGACCATAAGAAGGACAGGACGGGGCTCATACTTTTTGCAGAGAGCACAGTGAGAGGCAATTATTCAGGGTCTTAGCACAGGGTAGATATTTTTATTCAGAAGCATTATAATCATGTTGTTATATATAAGGGCGTTGGGTCGGGTGGTGCTACACAAGACTGGACAAGATGGAAGTCTGCAGAGACGAGCTGTGAATGTGAAAAGTCATCACAGAGTCTGTAAAGGAGAAGGAGAATGACTTCAATCAGAGAAGATGTCGATTAGAAGATACCCGATGGAGATGTTGATTTGTGATACCATCCCAAGTCAGAAATAACCTCAACATTAATTTAAATAACGACACAACACTGCTAGTGACTTGGTTAAACAATTTTGTCCACAGCAGCCTTTATTACCTAATGTTTACAGACTAATAAGAACCAACGGGTACACCGTCCAATGGGCGTCCCAACTTAATAATAGGCACCCCACTTATCACACCTGGATAGCTCTGGTCCAGAAGTCCCCTAACTTTCTGTCCCTGGCCGCAACACACCGGCCACAGGGAGGAAGGTATTGCTTACCGATAAACAATACCCCAACCTTGCAGAACCCTGTGCCTGTAAGGTACTTGTAACCGGAGCCACTATACCTTAAAAGTGTCTCACCTCCCAATTACTATAGAAGATTCACTGCCTCTGGACCAGACCTACCCCCGCTGCTGTGACAACTCCAACACACCACCAACCATAACCAATCGAATAGCAACCTATAGCCCAATCCACATACCACCATTCACAACCTGGGACCCAACACAACAAGGGCGGATGGGAGGGAAACTGTCCTGCTTTCCCGAAAACTTCCCTTCTCACACCTACAAAGCTCCCTTTTTGCTCCCCTTCTTCCTGACCTAAGCAACCCCCCCCTTAACCAATAACCACCCTTTCTCCTATCCCCTACCTTTCCCTATTAACTCCCTCTCTCCCCGAAAGTCATGGGGCCTGTACACCTTAGGTGTTCCCTGGCCCTTCTAATCACATGGTTTCCAGATGAGAGGAAGAACATGTAAGTGTCGAGCCCACTGGGACGGGGTATTCGGTACCGGACCGGGTTGCTGCTGTGGGGATGTCACGGAGATCCTGATCCGGACTGTGTCCCAGGCCCGTACAAGTAAAAGGGGATATGTACAAGGGATAAATGTCTGTCGTGACGCCACCCACGGCTTGTGGTCAGTAATGGGACCACCGCTGCTGCAGAACGCAGGGACGATGTTAGGCAGCTGTAGATGGAATAGCTCTCCGCGGGTAGAACTGGGTTCCCCGGGGCAGTAATGGTGAAAGTGTATGATGTAGGCTTGTAGTAGGTGCAGTTCACTTAATTTCCCGCTGCTGCAGCCTTCCTCCAGCCTGTGTGTGGAGCTGACAGGCTGTGGCTCTCCAGGTGGCATCTCTCTGTGGTCCTGCTGGAAAGAATCATGCACTGTCAAGGGAGCAAAGTGGTTATACAGCTCTGTCTGCAGATAATCATGCAAGGGAGACAGAAGCAGGGTTCACCGTGTTTACTTTGCAGTTCTTTCAGTACAGCAGTTCAGTAACAGTTCAGTTCTTAAACGGGTTACAAGCGTTCCCCTCCGGGTTCCTCTCTACTCCTTGCAGCCAGGTTGTTCCTCTCTGTGACCCCTCACTCTTTCTCTCGTCCTTTCCAGGCTTTACTCTCTCTCTCGTTCTCTGTGTGTCTCCGGACAGTATAGCGGTAGCTCGGACCCCTGTGGGTCCTCGTGGTCGCCACTGAGCTGCTTGTCCTTTGGGTAGGAACTCCAATCTGGAGTTGGAGCTCCCCGTCGGTGAATCTGGGGAAACCGGGTAAATCGTCGGTCCCCTTCAGAGCAAACACTCTGTTTCTAGCCTAGCCTCCTTTCCTTACAAGGCTCTATCAGGCTCCCTTCTGACTCATGTGACTCTGGTTTAATATGGAAGGCTGCTTCGCCTGCAGTTGGTCGTTTCAGCTGTGTTCCTAGGACCCAGTCCTGCTGGTCCTCTCTTTCCTCACACTCCTGGGGTGCTGGCTATGGACGTACTTTCTCTCCGTGGTTTCACTGGCACTTCGGATTCTGCACTCCATCAACCCCACTCCTCCAGGACGTGTGCTTCTGTTCTTTACTGCTCAGCCTACCTCGGCCTACTGACTCCTTCCTCCTCCTCTTCCCTATTTCTACCGTCTGTCACCTGACTTGCTTGCTGTCCCACCCACTGTTCTCTAAACCCACCACCCCTTGTCCGCCTAGAGTTCGGGGCTCCGGGTTGGGTGCTGCCCTCTAGTGGTGTGTGGGATGTCTGTGAGGGTGTTTGTGTAAACTCTCTTCCTTTCTTACCTGGCTGCAGTTCCCTATGTGGCCTCCTGGTCGCAGGGGCGCCACACAAGTTATGGTAGTGAAAGGGGCCAGTTCATTAGGATGTCAGCATGATGGACTTTGTGTGGATGTGGACTTTTCTGGGGTGGGAAAGTAGACTTTCCAATCTAGAGGTAGAGCTATAAGCCAACTCTCCTGGTATATCTGGGAGACTCCTCAGCAGATTAGAGACCTGAATTTGACAAATCTCCCAGAAAACTGATGGAATCTCTAGAAAAGCTTCCGGAAGGCTTCTTGAATCCATCTTCAGATGGGAAGTAGCAATTGCACCCAGGACCTGATACTAGTGATGGGCGAATCCTAAATTACTCGGAATCGCTTGACTCTAGCGAGTCCGAGCACAGGACTCGCTACTCGTTGCGAGTCTAGCGAGTCCAATGTTAATGAATGGGGAAGTGAGTAATAGCGAGTAGTGTGAGATTTACAAATCGCAGATGTGTCTCGGAAGCTTCAGCCTGAAGCAATCCTAGTTTTGTCATTTATTTGCATTGGACTCGTTTACTTTTAAGTAATCGCTGGGAAACTCGCACAGATAAGAGTCCTGTCTTCTCTGTGTGCTGGCTGCCAGTTCCAGGGTCCTAGAGCCTGCCTGTTGCCTGATGTAGCAGAGCTGAGATTATTCTCAGTCTGCTCATTCCCTGTGTACAGACATGAATGTCTGTGCACAGAGATGATGTAGCAGAGCTGAGATTGTTCTCAGTCTGCTCATTCCCTGTGCATAGACATCTATATCTATGCACAGGGATGAGCAGAGAGGACATCGCGTTTTGGACTGCGTCGGACGGAAAAGGATTTTTTTAATTAAAGATGGAGTCCCTAATGGCTTTTTTTTTTATTTCTAATAAAAAATGTTCTTTGTGTTGTGTTTTTTTTTAAAACAATTTAATAGAAATTCATGGCGGTCATGTCTAATATTGGCGTGACCGCCATAAATTTCGGGGCTTAGGGCCAGCTGATAATACAAAGCTGGCCCTAACCTCTTTATTACCCAGCGTGCCACCGCTACCAGGGCCGCTGGAAGAGCGGGGTTCAGCGCCAGAGGATGGCGCTTCAATGAACGCGCCATCTTCTGGGGCGGCTGCGGGCTGTAATTTGCAGCGGGGGGTGCCCAGAAAGCTTGGGCATCCCTGCGCTGCGGATTCCAGCCCCCAGCTGCTTAGCTGTACCTGGCTAGACATAGAAATTGCGCGGAGCCCCACGCATTTTTTTTTAATTATTTCATGAAATTCTGAGATTCTGACTCTGAGACTTTGACTCTGAGACTCTGACTCTGAAATTCATGAAATAATTAAAAAAAAATGCGTGGGGCTCCGCGCAATTTCTATGTCTAGCCAGGTACAGCTAAGCAGCTGCGGGCTGGAATCCGCAGCGCAGGGATGCCCAAGCTTTCTGGGCACCCCCCGCTGCAAATTACAGCCCGCAGCCGCCCCAGAAGATGGCGCGTTCATTGAAGCGCCATCCTCTGGCGCTGAGCCCCGCTCTTCCAGCGGCCCTGGTGGCGGTGGCACGCTGGGTAATAAAGGGGTTAATACCAGCTTTGTTATGCAAGCTGGTATTAAGCCCGAGATTCTTAATGTCAGGCCACGTTTGACCCAGCCACTAAGAATCTCCAATAAAGGGTTAAAAAAACACAACACAGAGAAAATTTTTATTTGAAATAAAAAAAAAAGCCATTAGGGACTCCATCTTTAATTAAAAAAATCCTCTTCCGTCCGACGTAGTCCAAAACGCGATGTCCTCTCTGCTACATCCCCTGTGTATAGATATAGATGTCTATGCACAGGGAATGAGCAGACTGAGAACAATCTCAGCACTGCTACATCATGTCTGTGAGCAGGCGGGCTCTAGGACCCTGGAGCTGCACAGAGAAGACAGCTGGA